>DWNE01002502.1:0-18686 GCA_018249875.1 Cecropterus toxeus | reverse complement strand
GTAAGAGACGCCGGAGCGATCACATGTATTAAATAAATCTTTTTAAAAACAAACATCCCTCGACCCGCAACTTAACTGGCGCAGTCGGTAGGATTCGCGATCTGTAGAAACGGTTTCCTGTGTGTATAATTCGCTGCATAACCGCGACAAAAGTCTGAACGAACGGTATCCGTGTGTGGTGTGTTGTGCCTTCGGGGAATCCGCGACGCGAATCCAGAGAAGAACTTCAGTGGGTCCAGCCACGTTGATCCAGCTCCAGCCTGCAGAACTCAAGCCAGAGAAACGGCAATGCTCGTGGGGTAAGCATATACTCTGTTTACTCCTGAGACTCCTTGATATTATCCTTAAACTAACTTTGTTTTAGTGATTTTATTATTTGTATTTTATATTTGTGTTGAATTTTATTTTGTGTATTTTGTGTGTATTCGATTGTGCTACAATGGCTCATGAACAGAAGAACGAGAAAAATGCAATTGACTTCAAAACATTATCAATATTATTGCCATCGTATGACGGTAACAAAAAAACTTTGGAATTTTTTATAAAGGGTGTAGAGAGTGTATTAGATAATATAGAAAACGGACAGGAACCAGCAATAGCTAGCATTATAAGGAATAAATTAACGGGAAAGGCAGTAGAGGCCCTTTCACAAAACAATGACTTCCGAACGTGGGAGGACATTAAAACAATTTTAAAAAATAGATTCGGAGATTTTAGGGATGAGGTGCAACTGGTCCAGGAATTAATGCATCTAACAAAAGATAGATCAGGGATAGAGGAATTTGCAGAAAGAATTAGGGAAGTTGCATACGCATTAATAAGCATTGATGTAGATAAAAAAATATTTTATGAACAAATGGCTTTAAATGTATTCCTAGATCAACTAGATCCTTTAATTGCACTTAGTGTTCGGGTTAGGGGAGCAGAGCAATTAGAAGCTGCAATAGCTTTTGCGAAACAGGAGGAATTAAAATTAAAAAATAGAAAATTAGCAGAGAATAGGATGAGGCAGATGGCGCCTCCTAGGCCAAATATAAACCAACATAACTATTATAGATACCCCGTGGCTCCGCCTAATTACCAGGTGCAACGTAATATGCAGATAGGTCCTAGACAACCTACCTTACAACAGCCTATTAATGTACCGCGGCCGAGGACGTTTCAGCCTCAGCCCGGACCCTCAAACCCTAGGCCAGTAAAAGTTAATTATCAAGAAGAACTTGACAATCAGGAATGTGAATTCGATCAGGAACCGTATCCGCAGGAAGATGTGAAGGAAAATTTTTACATACCTCCAGATACGAGTCCAAACGATTAGTGTACGTTAACGTAAACGAAAATAATAAATTACCATACATTTACATAAGTGAATTAGGAGGGAGATTTTTATTAGATACAGGCGCATCACAATCGCTTATCTCCCCGGACGTAATACAAAACTTAAACATAAAGGCAGACGTTAGGCAAGAAACGCATTACATTAAGACTCCTCACGGTGTGACCAAACATGATAGCGTTGTTTATATCAAGTTGCCAAAGGTATTTAATTGTAAAAGATATCATAAATTTCTCGTGTTCAACTTTGACAACGACTTCAAAGGATTATTAGGTGTAGACTTACTTGGAATGTTAGGGTCCCAGATAGATATGAAGAACATGATTCTGAGAACCGAGTCGACGGTTATTCCCATTAAAGATGACATAAAATCTTATCTCACAATACATCCTCTCTCAGAACAGATAGTAAGCTTATCTTGTAATTATAGTGAAGGTGATTATGAATTAATGGAACAATCTTTATGTGTAGGATTAGTATTCCCAGCAGCATTAATTAGTGTACGTGGTGGTATTTTAAAAACAACAGTGATAAATAATACGGAAAATGAAATTAGATTAAAGAAAGGTTACCCAATTAAATTAATACCGTATCAAAGCAAACCAAGCGATCCCGATGTTGAAAATTCCGCGTATATTAACTCATTAAATACTAAAAGCATAGATACAATATTAAAGGTCAATTTAAATAGATTAAGAACAGAACATATGAATGAAGAAGAAAAGAGAGACATTAGGAAGCTTTGTTTTAATTACAGGGATTTATTTTATTGCGAGGAAATTCCTTTGACATTCACACACCAGGTTAAACATAAGCTTAGATTAACGGATAACACTCCTATTTTTGTGCGTAATTATAGACAGGCTCCACAACAAAAACAGGAAATACAAAAACATGTAGACAAATTGTTATGTCAAAATATTATACAGGAAAGTATGTCACCATGGTCGTGTCCCGTCCATTTAGTGGAAAAGAAAATGGATGCATCAGGAGAGAAGAAATGGAGGTTAGTGGTTGACTATAGACGTTTAAATGAAAAAACCATCGAGGATAAATATCCTCTACCAAATATTAATGATATATTAGATAAATTAGGAAGAGCACAATATTTTACAACAATAGATTTAGCTTCAGGTTATCATCAGGTAGAAATGAGTGCAGAAGATGTCGAAAAAACAGCATTTAGTACAGATCGAGGTCATTACGAATTTTTAAGAATGCCTTTCGGATTAAAAAACGCTCCAAGTACATTTCAACGATTAATGGATGTAGTACTACGAGGAATAGACAACGTATTAACGTATCTCGACGATGTAATTATCTATTCAGTTAGTTTACAAGAACATCTAAAAAAATGTGAACAAGTTTTCCAACGATTTAGAGAGCATAACTTAAAAATACAGTTAGATAAGTCTGAGTTTTTGAGAAAACAAGTACAATTTTTAGGACATACATTAACAGACGAAGGCTTGAAACCGAATAGCGATAAAATAGCTGCAGTAAAACAATTTCCTTTACCTAAAACACAGAAAGAAATTAAATCATTTTTAGGATTGGTAGGGTATTATAGGAAGTTCATTCAGGACTTTGCGAGATTAACGAAGCCCATGACAAAATGTTTAAAAAAGAATGCTAAAGTTGAAATTACACCAGAATTTATAGAATCGTTCGAAAAATGCAAAAATGTTTTAACAAACGCCCCCATACTACAGTATCCAGATTTTGAAAAACCTTTCATATTAACAACGGACGCTTCAGATGTAGCTGTAGGTGCAGTTTTGTCCCAGGGAACCGTAGGTGCAGATAGACCGGTAGCATTTGCATCTAGAACATTATCAGAAACGGAACAAAAATATTCGACAATCGAGAAAGAACTGTTAGGTATTGTATGGTCGACAAAGTATTTTCGCCCGTATCTCTACGGAAGAAAGTTTACAATATACACAGACCATAGACCGCTCACGTGGATAATGTCACTTAAAGACCCCAATTCAAAATTGACAAGATGGCGTTTAAAATTAGCAGAATATGATTACCAAATCATACATAAAAAGGGTAAAACAAATACCAATGCGGATGCATTGTCTCGCGTTAAAATTATATATAACAACGAAGTAGAGTCTGAAGATATACCCGGTGAAATCCTAGACTTAGTGTTAGATAGGGAACAGAACAACCAGACTTTACTTAACCCCGAACCAAGTACTTCACAAGTCGCACACGATGATTTAGAAGGTATAGACATTGAAACATTATTAGATGCTTCAATAATTCCAGTAGAAAATAGAGTAATAGATCCAATAGCAGACCTGTTTAGTCCAATTGCGAGTCCATCTATTCAGGAGAGTGCGGAACCATTGTATAAAATCCCCGAGATTGAAGACGCAATTGATAGGCAGCGTAAACAATTTCATATTAAAAGATCACCAGGGAATGAGTACAAAGTAGAAGATAGGTCAAAAGGGAAAGTAGTAATTAAAGACGTATTTATACCAATTAATGACACAGAACCTCAAATCATTAAATTTTTAAAAGAACATACGATTGCCGATCGCATATTCCATTGTTATTTTTATGACGAAGAATTATTTACGAGTTTTAGTAAAGTATACAAAGCGATATTCGATAACCGCGGTCCAAAACTTATTCGATGTAAAACTAAAGTTACATTCATTGAAAATAGAAATGAACAAGTAAATTTAATTAAAAAGTATCATGAAGGTAAAACATTACATAGAGGAATACAGGAAACATATAAGCAACTACATAGGAACTATCATTGGCCAAATATGCTATTATCAATTCAAAAATTTATAAACCAATGCGATAAGTGCTTAAAATCTAAATACGAAAGAAATCCGTTAAGGTTACCTTTATCTCTTACTGATACACCGCATAAGCCGATGGAACATATGTTTATGGATTTATATAGTAGTGGAGGTGTAACATTTTTAACTATTATTGATAATTTCTCAAAGTATGCGCAAGCAATGCCACTCGCGGCTTCAACCGGTATTCACATTGCTGAAACATTACTTACATTATTTTCAATAATAGGAGTTCCAAATAAGATCACCACAGATTCAGATCCGAAATTTGATAACGACGTAATAATCGAAATATGTGCCATGCACAACATACATATTCATTTTACAACTCCATATAATCCTAATTCAAATTCACCAATAGAAAGATTACATTCAACATTGGCAGAAATGATTCGAATACAGCGAATTACAGATAAAGATGAACCATCAAATCTTATGAAGTACGCGATAATTGCTTATAACAATACGGTACATTCAGCAACCGGATTTACCCCGTTTGAATTATTATACGGTCATACAAGTAGTAGAAATCCGTTAGAACTACATTTTCCTAAAGAATTTTACCAAGAATACGTAAATAAGCACAAGCAAATAATGGAAAACGTCCATAAGCTAGTAAATACTAAGCTAGCTAACGATAAACAAGCAATAATAGAAAAAAGAAATAAAAACACAGAAGTAGCTTCATTTAAAGTAGGAGATATAGTTTATAAACAAGTAGCAAAAACTGCACGTAGTAGCAAGTTGGAACCCAAGTTTATAGGTCCATATACTATTGTAAGGATACATCCAGAACAAATAGCAGAAATAGTAGGGAAGCATGTAAACTCTAAGACGATTAGGGTTCATTTCAGAATGTTGAGACGTCCTGTAAATGTTTCAGGACCACCTTCATCTTCATCGCAGCCCTCGGACTCACCGGAGTCTACGCAATAGTAGAGCCAATCGACAGCCATAATGGTGTATTGGTGCTTAAAGAAGCAATGGTTCGAAACCAAGTGGATACATACCATCTTATTGTATCATACAATATTTCACGAATGCGCGAAATATTTATAGAAGTATGTAGGGATTATTATACGTTTAATTACAATAATCAAAATGTATCTAGCTATAAGGGAAATATAATTAGTAAGCATCAAATAGAATATTTAGTAGGAAACATAGAAAATAAGTTAGTATACTTAGGATCAGAAAGGATAGGATTAGTAGGAGTGGACAAAAGGAAAAGGAGAGGTTTAATTGATGGATTAGGTTCAGTAGTTAAAGCAATAACAGGAAATTTGGACCAAGAAGACGCTAGGAGATTTGAAAGCGAAATAAAGGAGATTAAAAACTGGTCGGTAGCTAATGAACATAAGCATAGGCAAACAGTAGGTTTAATGAAAGAGTTTATGACTCAGTATAATGATAAGTTAGATAGAATTAAGAAAAATCAAGAAAGAATAGAGGAAGCAATAAATGAATTAAAACACATGCAAGGCTACATTAATGCGGCAACCATTTACAACCAAGTTACGGTATGTTTACAGCAATTATACGATAGATTACTTACCTTAGAGAACGCTGTAACATTCTCCAACCTGGCCCAGCTGCATCCAAGTGTAGTAGATTCAGGTCACTTGTTAGAAGAACTAAAAAACATAGAAAGGGAAATAGATTTACAGATTCCGTATAAACCTATAATCGATAACATACATCTTTTGATAAAATCAATTACTGTTAAAGCCTATAGCACAAACGAATCACTTAATTTCATATTAGAAATACCGTTAGTTACTAACAAACCCTATTCCTTGCTCCATTTATATGGAATCCCAAATGAAAACAACACGCTCCTTATTCCAAAAAGCCCCTACCTTATCTTGGGAGGAAACGAGTTTGCCTATCCTCGCGAGCGCTGTATACCGGTAACAGATGCTGAAGTTATATGCCGACATGTAGAATGGCAGGCCTTAAAGAAATCGGAAGATTGTATAGCACAATTAATACAGCATGAAAAACCCCACAACTGTTCTTATGCAAAAGCAAATTTTGAAAATAACATAATTAGACAGATAAAAGAGAACAGCTGGATTGTAATTTTGAAAAAGGAAGAAGTCATAAAATCCACATGCGGAAATGAGGTCCAGTACCAGCGTCTCAGTGGTGTAGCTGTCGTCACGATAAACAACAGGTGCACGATCAAAATAGCAGAGCGGACACTTAAAACCCACAAGAGATTTCTTCACATCGAGGAGAGCATCCCGCTGCCCAAGAGCTACAACATTCCCAACAACTTCTCAACGAACATAAAATTGGAAGAAGTACCGCTGGATAATCTGGAAGACATCCTCCTGAAAGCAAAGGAAATCCAAGAACCAGTATACTTACCAACCGTCTCCTCACGGCCAAGCTGGTCATCTATAACCCTGTATATAATTATAACAATAATTGGCGTTGGGCTTTGCATCAGATGGTACAGAAGACGACGTCAAGCAGCAGCAGCAGCATCAGCGGCGCCAGCAGACGTGCAGCAGCCACAGCAGCAGCATTCCTCGGCGCGCTTCTCACTTAAGGGGGGAGGAGTTACATTGGCGTAACGGACAATGGACATAAAAGTGTAGTGTTACATTAAGTTAGTCGTAAGAAATTAAGTAGTAGGTTAAGCCAGTTCTGTAAGAGACGCCGGAGCGATCACTTGTATTAAATAAATTCTTTTTTAAAAACAAACATCCCTCGACCCGCAACCTAACTCCAGCTACATTTTTTTTTGTAAAATAAGTAGTGGGGTACGAAATGTAAACCCCACTTGTGATCAATGCATAAACTTTTATAAAACATTGATAATTAACAATTTATCAACCCCTCATTCTGTAAATGCAAACTGTGAAGATGATGACACTTCATTATTACAAACTTATGAATATTTATTAACTGAAACCATACCTACAGACCAGGAGGAAACCAGATGTGAAGATCTTTTACCAATAAATGTATTGATAGAAGATCTTACATCTGCTTCTACCAGTCAAAGCCGAGATTCCTTTATAAATATTAAAAAAAAAAAGGTATGTAGCTGGATTGTATAATAAAAAAAGTAAAAAGTAAAATCTTTAAAAGGTGTCCTGTATGCCACAACTTAAAACAGATCCAAATTCATTTACATATCATAGAGATTACACAAAGAACGCTCTCCTTTATCCCTCAGACGAGTTTAAAAAATAAATGATTTACTTTATAAAGTTTCAAGTAGCATACAGGAATCACCGGAATTTCGGCTTTTAACAGAAAAAAATGCATTTAATGTAGATCTATTTTGTAATTTTGACAAAATTTTGTCCTGTAATGAACATGGTCAGTCAATAAAGAAATTTGTAATAATGTTATCGATGAACATAATTCTCCACAGTTGGTGTAGAGGGGTTAATAAGATATTAAAAGGAAGACTGGTCACATTCAATGAGAATGATGAGATAAAAAACAAGCTCATAAATATTATAAAGACCATATAAAAACAAATAAACATATAAAATTGCAAATACATTGTTTTTTTTTTGCTCTTTGTATATTTGATTGAATTTGATGTATAAAAATCTTGTGGATGTTAAACATCCACATGATTTTTATGAATGAACATTTTTATGAATAAAATATAAAAGTAAATAAGGAACAAGGATATGGATTATTTAAAGTTAAACGCCATCTATTGAAGATAATCTGTAAGTTGAAATAAGCGCCATCTTGTGCTGGTGGTGGGAAAAGCTTTCATTTAAAACACGGTGTGGCGTATCTATTAAGTATTAGTATTAAGTGTATCATCTATGAGTAGTACGTTGGCAACTGGCCTCTATGTGAACGTATGCTTTCGCAGCGCTAATTTAATTACTGCTGTTGATTGTGTTACGAATTCTGTCGCTTATTTTCACCTTTTGTAATTTTCTACTGTCCCCTATGCTGTACTCTTTGTAATCGTGCTCTGCATTTGGACAATAAAAATTGGTGCGAGTAAAGTAGTTGCGTTTGAACTTTTTACAACATATACCTACACGACGCATCCCAACGCCGCCAAATTGGTGACCCCAAAGAACACAGTGAAGAAATATGAGCGATTCCAGCAGTGATTCAACACATATCGTCGCTTCGAACAACGGCGACAATGTTACTTTGCGGTCAAAGAAAAAAGTGCGTGCGTGCAGCCATGTACCCATTGAAGAGGCACCATCAAAAAGACCCAGAGGTGCAACTTAAAAGTACGGCCGCTCTCTCTTGAAGACCCGGAAATCTGGTACGCCTTACTGGAAGGTCAGTTCGAGAATTTTAACATCCATGATGACACAACAAAATTCAACCAAGTCATCACGAACTTAGATCTCGTACATACAAAGGCTGTAAAGGACTCTCTAAGGTGTATTATGATCAAGTATTTGGGTTATAAATTTAAAAAGTGCCAAAGCAATAACAATAATAATAATAATAGCCTTTATTAAACAATCTTACATTACATTGAATACACTTTATTTTAGTGACACCGGTACCGTAAGACTGTCTTGCTTTCCAGCATAGGCCTCCCCGAGAGCTTGCCATAGAGGGCGGTTAAGAGCGTTACGCCTCCAAGCAGGACCTGCTATAGTTTTTAAGGGGTTACCCCCACTTGTGATTTTGAAAAAATCGTTTTTTTTTATTGCATTGTTTTGAAGTATAAGTATCTGAAAATATGTCCTGACAATTTCAAGTCGATCTGAACAAAATTAACTGAGATATGAGCGTTGAAAGAAAATAATCCGTTGTGTTAATTACCGGCTAGACTAATCCCTTGGAGCGCTCGACCTTCTATTCGGTTTTAATCTATTGTTCGACAAAAAGGGTCGTATATCTGCCATTCACAACGTTCATATAATAGACTGGAATTTGTAGAAACGTATTTTTGTTGTCTGTTAGGGTATAAACTCGTCAGAGTAGCTCAAAAGTTTGACTAGATAAGACGTATATTCTGTCGTTCACAATATTATAAGCGCAGTTTTAATTCATTTTATATTTAAAAATGGATCGACAAAAAGGTTCGCGAGAAACAAGAAAACGTGATAATTTACGGAAATCACGACCAAAAAAAAGGAAGGGTGTTTCTAACCCGAAGCTGGCCGAATCGGAAACTGGAAGTTTCAGCACGTCTGCCAAGAAACTAAAAGATTATATTGATATGACTGTGAATGAAAGTCCTAATATTGAATATCGCATTTTGAACTTTTGGGTTGTATTCGCTGCTATTTCAAATTTAGTGAAGTGCAAAGCGTGTGATGGAGATATTAAATTTGAAACGGCGAATGCAAGAGGATTAGGCTTCAAAGTCGTTGTGAAATGTGACTCATGTGCAGATAATTTGATACCATCTTCTCCTTTTCTGGCCCATTCATATGAAATAAATCGTCGATTTATATTTACTATGCGAGTTCTCGGCATAGGATTGGCTGGAGCACAAAAATTTTGCGGACTTATGGACATGCCAAGGTTTCTTACCGAGACTACATATTCAATAATTTTGAATAGTATTTATGAGTCTGTGAAAACATGTTCAGATGTAATATTTAAAAAAGCCGTACGAGAAGAAATTGAAAATACACCTAATGCAGCCGACGATGCAACTCCTCAATTAACAATTTCCGGAGATGGATCGTGGAGGAAGCGAGGACATACGTCGTTGTTCGGAGTTACATCAGTCATAGGCTACTACAGTGGAAAAGTACTTGATCTTGTGGTAAAAAGTGCGTATTGTAAAATGTGTGAATCATGGAAACACAAATTAAATGATGTGGAATACGAAGAATGGTACGCAACTCATGAAGATAACTGCAGTGCAAATCACAAAGGCTCCTCGGGAAAAATGGAGGTAGACTCTATTATCGAAGTCTTCAAGCGTTCAATAGAAAAATATAATATCATGTACCGTTACTATATTGGAGATGGAGATTCGAAAACGTACACTGGGATAGTAAATTCTCATCCTTATGACGACGTAGAAGTCATAAAAAAAGAATGCATAGGACACGTCCAAAAGCGCATGGGATCCCGCCTTCGTAGTTTAGTAAAAAAAAAACAAAAAGCTTGGTGGTAAAGGACAATTGACAGGAAAATTGATTGACAAGCTAACTGTGTACTATGGACTTGCTATTCGACGCCATTCTACTTCTGTTCACGATATGCATGAGGCAATATGGGCGACCTTCGATCATTACAGTTCAACCGATGCAAATCCACACCATGAGAGATGTCCAACCGGTGAAGAATCGTGGTGTTCGTATCAACGAGCTCAGGCGAGAAACGAGGCTTTTCAACATGATTACAAACCACTTCCATCAAATGTATTGGATGCCATTAGACCTATATACAGCGATCTGAGTAAGGAAACTTTACTCGAAAGATGCGTCGGAGGCTTCAATCAAAATAACAACGAAAGCTTCAACCAACTTATTTGGAAAATCAGCCCAAAAATTGTCTCGAGTGGATCAATCGTTGTAAATTTAGCAGCTTATATTTCTGTTGGACTGTTCAATGAAGGTTCAAAATCATTATTATTTTATTTGAACTCAATCGGAGTGAGCTGTGGACACAACGCGCACGAATACGCTGATAAAATAGACGCAGCACGGATTGCACTGGCAGAGAGACGGGCGGCCGAGAACACTCGTGAAGGAAGAATGTTACGAAGGCAACACCAAATTTCCGTTTTGCAAGCGGCATCGTCGGTGGAAGAACTTCTGTATGGGCCCGGAATAGATGACTCTATGTAAGTTTACAAAAAAAAATATTTTCTTCGGGTAAACTGAAATTGAAACTTTAAACGCGTTTTTCTCGAAATGGCATTTCTGAAGTCGGTGACCAAGATTACTCGAACACTCATGAATCGATCTTGTTGAAATTTTGCAAGCTTATTCAATACATAAAAATGTAGTCTTTGATCGTTCGATTTTTTTTTTCGAAAAGAAATGGCCGTTTTATAGCCAAAAAACGGGCACTTTTTTTCGTTAAAATTAAACCATTAACTTTGACTGTCTGCCATTTTGTGAAAAAGGAATATTTTTTTAAATCCTTCGATTAAAGACTAGTTTATACTTATATTTGACTAAATCAATCCACATTTTTTATTTCAGATGATCCACTTCACCACGATGTTGGTCACCGCAAACCATGCACATGAAAAAATTTTTTCATTGCCAGCCTTTTGCCACTAAACAATGTAATATTTTTCAATAAAAAAAATAATGAAAGTTCTTCAAGATGTATTCTTTCAGATGATATATTAATCGATTTAAAAAGTTTTGTAGTTTTCTTTAAAAAAATTCATGAAAAAGGCCTTTTTTTTCGTGCTACAAGTGGGGGTAACCCCTTAAGTCGTCCTCCCACCTTCGACGCTGTCTACCTTTACGTGTTTTGTGTTGTCTTGGACACCATTCTGTGATATCTCTTGCCCATTTTTCCTTCTTATTCCTAATCATATATCCTGCCCAATGCCACTTTAGTTTTTTAATGTATTGAGTAATGTCTGTAATTTTTGTGAGTCTTCTTATACTATCTAGTTTTACCCTGTCTTTTATTTTAATGTTGAGTATGCTTCTTTCAATAGCGTGTTGGCATGAATCTAGTTTGCGTATGTTGATGTTAGTTAAACTCCATGTCTGGCAACCGTATATCATGGTTGGTAAGATACATGAATCGAACATTTTCTGTTTAGCTTTTATCGGCACATGAGGATTTTTCATAATTTCCTTAAGAGACCAGTATCTTTTCCAAGCTAGAGTGATTATGTTGTTTATTTCTTTTCCTGTAAGGTCAATTGGGGAAATTATTTGTCCGAGATAATTGTATTCTTTGACATATTCTATAATGATGCTATTGATAATTATTGGGGTAGTATCCGCATTGGTCATTACTTTAGTCTTGGCAGTGTTCATTGATAATCCTACTTCATCACTTTCGAATACCAGCTGTTCTAACATCCTTTGCAACTGTCTTGGGTCTTCAGAAATCAGTATTAGATCATCAGCGAATCGTAGGTGGGTTAGTTGTACTCCGTTGACTTTGAGCCCAAAATTATCCCAATCGAGGTGTCTAAATATTTGTTCCAGAACCGCCGAAAACAACTTGGGTGACAAGGGATCTCCCTGCCTTACTCCTCTTTCAATAGGAAAATATTCACCTTCTCTTTCTACTTTGGCTTGCATGTCTTTGTAAATATTCCTAATTAGGCGTAGGTATTTTATGTCCACTCCTTGTGTTTGCAGTCTCCCAAATTTTCGTATGTATTAATGAATCAAAAGCTGTAGTTAATACATTCCATATACCAAATGGTAAAATATATAAAGGTCCCATTAGAGGTAGATCCCCCCCATCATGAATTTTGGAAAAAGGCAAAGATGATTTTAAAAAGTATAAAATTTATTAAAACTAATAGACAAGGTGACAATATTCGATTAACTGAATCTAATGTAAACGATTGAAGGTGTGGAATCAATTTGGAAAATATTATCTAATAAATATAAATTTGATGCATTGTTGACAAGAAACTTAAATCTGGACCCTTTAGAAAACTTCTTTGGGAACATAAGGAGTTACGGTGCGAGAAATATTGCTCCTAACACTGTTGCATTTGAAGGGGTATTCAAAGCTTTATTGCTAAATAATTATAATGCAAATCATTCAAAAAATGCAAACTGTGAAGAAGATGGTAGTGAATTATTGCAATAGCATATTTTTTTCTTAAATGAAAAAACTTCTGAAGATAATGATAAAATTAATTTTAATAAAAGAAGATAATGATAAAATTAATTTTAATAGCTCAATATTACTTAATAATGTAAAAGAAAATGATCCTGGGCAAAGAAATAATGTATTTGGATGGGTCATGACAAAATGTCTCAAATACATTGTAAAAGGTTGCCAGCAATGCAAAAGTAGTTTATTAGATGTTCAAAATAATAATGTAAATAATGATTTTATTAAAAGAAAAGAATATGGACAAAAAAGCTGGTTATGTTATCTAAGCAAAGAAATACAAAATTGTTTCCAAGACCTTCAAAACATTACGGAATCTTTTTTATTACAACAAGACATACCAAAAAAGAACGTAAAAAGAAACATAATCGCCTTTGCTAATTTATTACTTAAGTTTCCATCAAAATGTTCGGACCATGAAATACAATTACAGGAATATTTTATGTTTACCACTGTTAACATTTTGTTATACAGCTGGCGTAGGTCAGTTAATAGAATATTGGCAGGGAAGATAATACACGTTGGTAACGACGAAATCAAAATTGTAGCACAAAATTATTGTGACAAACACAAAAACAAAAATAAAAAATGAGCTAATTATTAATTTTGAATTTTATTTCTACAACCCTTTTTAATACTTAAGTACGAGTAAAATAAGTGTTCTAATAATGCCAACATATATGTATACAGTAGATGTATGCATATATGTTAGTATTATTAGAATACTTATTTTACTTGTACTTATTTTACACCATTATAAATATAGGTATACCTATATATGTTTATATAGGTACGTATATAATACACGAATATGTTGCGCGCGACGAAATACAGATGGCGCTGATTCGCGCTCTTAAACAAGATGCATAAATATGCTGCAAGAGGGTACTCTTTTCCCGTACATTATTTTACTCTTTGCATACCACAGCATTGAGCATCGAAACTCCCGAAAGTGGCTACAAAGCAGGTAAAGCACGCAGCCAAAAACGTACTGCTATAACTACAGAAATGCGGCCATAACACTGAGAAAAAAATATGCTATTTGAAGGATATTTCACACAAGCGGAATTATATGAAATTATAAAAGAGTGTAAACCACCAAAAAACTATGTCATTGATAATATTTTTGACTCACATGGCTTTAAAGTTTTGAGGCTGGCACCCTACAATTGCGATCCAAACCCTATCGAATATATACCGGCAATCGGTGAAACGTTGGGTGGCACAGACAAATTTTTAAAAATTGAAAAGCCAAATTGTGAAGCTGACTCGAGAGTCAGCTTCGAGTCCCAATCGTAATTGACTCGAGAGTCAATTACCAAAACTGATTGTGTGAAAGAAATCAATCATGGTAAACGAATAGAAGAATACTGGCAAAAGAAGATGTTAGAAGACCGTGATGAGAACTTCTGTTTAATTATAAATAAAAGTGGAACAAAAACATATTTCGTTTATTCTTAACCATAGCTGGTAGCATAATAAATTCATGTTGTATTTTTATAGGTGACAACAGCAGTGAAAACGATGACGATGATGACGATGATGACTATTCTGAAAATGACGAAATGAGTAGAATTGGAGAGTTGGGTTCTGATCAAATTAGAAGATGTTATTTCTTAAATAAATATCTTTTTAAGCGTGCTTCGAATTAACGGTGTTAAACCTAGCATCATTCCAGCAGCAGCAAGTGCTCGGGATGTCAAGCCCGAGGAGCACGAATATTTAGGATTGGCCAGTATTGCGGTTCAATCTAGGATACCGGGTATGATCTGTTAAAGGTGTTTGAGTAAAAGTTCGTATGAGTTCCAGTTCTAGATTTCATTATAAAATGCAAGCAGTCTAGAAAGCAAGAAGGAGAAAATAGTACGGCGAAATTATAGATTAAGAAAGCAAAGTGCAAGAAACAATAGACGCGAAAATAGTATTATAAAATAAATGCAGCGATAAACGCGAGCGACATAGGAGTGCATCGAACAGAGGTGTTGCCGACTGGCATTGACCGAGCGTTAGCGGGCTGCGTACGCGCCGCGCGGGGTAAGTACATACCATAGCTATAGAATAGCGTGCACCGGCCTCATACTGCAGATATAACACGGGTCTGTTCGCGCATTGAATTAATATTGATATATTATTAACATAAATATTTTTATGTGTGTATTTGTGATATGTGATATATATCGACGGTGGAATGAAAAAAGTTACCGAGCCACACTAGGGGCCAAAATAAGTTTTTTTATATATTCGGAATCAGCAAATTTTTCTCTATCGATTAGTCATATTCCCATGTATCTACGAGCACTTTTGATGTCGCTTAGGAACTCCGTATCAACAGGTATTTTTCTTGTTTTCGATGACTAAGCGACAACATTTTGACACTTTTTAAAAGATTAGGTACTTAATATCTACTTGTTTTTTATTTTAGTTGGTAATTTTAGCCTATGCACGATTTTAAGTCATACTACAGTAAGTAATTTCTGCCCTTCCACTCTTCGAATCAAATAGGTACTTGGGAAGTTTCACCTGAAATACATTATTTTATTTATGGTATTTCTGACTCTCACAAATCCTTTAGAATTTTTTTTCTGTCGATAAGTAATTTTTAACAAATCTTAATAATGCGAAAGATTCGATATAGTAACTTTTATCGCCGAAATTAAGATAATAGGCAGCGCTTGGTAACTTTTTGCCTGCCGTTTTATTTATAAATAGTGTTACTTGGATACTTGTAACTGAAATAATTATTTAATTTTTAATGAACATGAATCGCAGTCGGCGATTGGATGACATAAATGGCCGGGCTTTATTAATTTCGGGTGTGGAAATTAAAGTAAGTTCCTATATTAATATTAAATAAACTGGCCTAATTTGGTTATTTCAAAATAAGCAGGTACGCTGTGACGTGTTATGTTTTACATTTTAGTACGAGAAAATCCCAGCGGAAAAGGACGAACATAAAAAACGATTGAATAAAGAACGCAAAAAGTTTCGCCGTGACCACGATCCATGTAACTGGGTCGAAATATCGGCAAAACGAAATTAAAAAACCGCATATCGTGAGTACCCGTAACATAATAAAGATATGTTACATACAAATTAACTACTTTTTTTATTTTATTTTTTTACGAGCAAGCAACCCACCTGACGGTGGTTGAAGTGGTTACTGCCGCCCATGGACATTTGTAAGCTACTTCATATAGAACAGGTGTTCTATCTGAAGTTGACCACAGATGTGTTGCTTCTCCCGAGGACTGAGATGGTCGTCTCATATAAAAGTGAGCCGGCAACCACACCCTTCCAACGACGCAAGAAATGTTTCACGTTAGAAATAGGTATGGCGGTGGTACTTCCCCGGTCGAACTACATTGGTTCTACCACCTGGCAAATCTTACAGGACACACTTATATGCCCGTTGACAGTGTGCATGCCGTAATTGAAAATAATTTGATAAGGACTATAACATACGCTCCTTCACAATGGTATACTGTTTTTAGCACAGCACGAACGGATCCTTACCCATATGAGGTTGAACGATTAACCTATGAAAATTTTTACAAATGGGATTCTGTAGCTGACAAGTATTTTAAGGGGAACTTGTTGGGAAAAATAAGTAAAATTAGAATAGCTACATTAAAAAAAAACAACGCTATGAAAATAAAATATACCATGAATGAATTTGCAAATTCGCATACCATTGAGGTTCAAACTAAGACTAGAGTGCCTCTTATGTCTTGTTATCTTTCACGTATCCCAATTGCTAAAAAAATATGATGACTTGCTAAAACTTTGCAATGATAAAGTGATTACTAAAATAAGTAAAACTTTACATATTATAGTTACATATTGATTATTTAGACTTAACTTATGGAAATATTAACAAAAACAATTAAAAGCTATGTTAATTTATGCCTACCATTTTTGTTTAGAATTCTTAGCTTAGTTTATTTAAAGATTCACGTTAAAGATAAACCAAATGCTGTGAAACTCATATCAAATACATGGGTTATTTTCATATTTTACTGATTCTGTAGCAAAAGTTGATTACAAAAGAAACGGACCTGTAAACAAATTAAAACTATTTTTTTATTAACCGACTTCCCAACCTCAATTATTTCCGAATGCAGCATTACACTATTCATCAAAATTTAATACATCTAAAAACTTTAAATGCGTACTAGGTCAAGTTTATTTGGTGGTAGGTAAATTATTACTTACTCTAACATAATGTGATTTGTTGTATAGTAAACTTTGCTTGTTATAATAATACAATTTTATTAAAGCTAGAAGACCTCTTTACTTCTTACATTAAAGAAATAATTCTCTGCTTGTCCCTTATTGCTTCGGTCCTATTGAAGATAAAAAAAAATATTTAGACATCTTTACTAGCTTGAAAGATATAATATTTTTGTCGATTGGTAACTTTTACCTGTTACTAATTTCAGGTAAATTGTAACCAACCACTGTTGTCATCCAGTATTGGGTCGGAGAGGACCTTTTCAGCAGCTGGCTACATTGCAATGGATATTAGATGCCGGTTGGCAGATACTACACTTGATACACTTTGTTATTAACCGACTTTAAGATGTTATTATTAAAATCACCCATTACTACTTTATAATCTTTAAATAATCTATATCTTGTTTTGGTTATTTTAGTAAAACTGTTAATTGTTTCGTTACTTTAGTTAAATTAAAGGATAAAAGCTTTTGTTTCCAATAATATTTTGTTTTATTTAACTTCACCATAACCAACAAGCAGTTTTCATTGTTTACAGTGATGTAATTTTTTTAACTAGAAGAGATCCCGAAAATCTCGGGATCCCGCGGGATTGATTTTCTCGCATCTCGATATTACGATCTCGAGTCGGGATTGCGTTCCCTAGTTGTGCCGTTGACGATTTATAATGTGATGTTGATCGCTACATGTTCTGTCCATATCTATTAAAATATTGTGCAAGAGACAGATTGAGTTTTAATGACGCGCTTTCCTCCGCAAGAATACACTACGCTCGGCGACGATCAAACTCACATCTTTTGTAGTATCATGTCTTCAGGGTCTACTTATGGCGTTCTATCTGTTTTTGATCACCTTTCACAAGAGTGAAATGCTTTCAAGACGCGATTAAATTAGTGGTTCGTCGCCAATCGCATTACGTCAAAAACGGACAGAGCAGCGGGTAAACAGGGAGCAATCTTGATAACGTCATTAAGTGGCGTTATCCAACAAAGTGGTAGATTTGGAATATAAGGACATTTTGAAACTCCTCGACGCCCTGTTTACATCAAAATTC
Source organism: Cecropterus toxeus (assembly GCA_018249875.1). NCBI lineage: Eukaryota > Metazoa > Arthropoda > Insecta > Lepidoptera > Hesperiidae > Cecropterus > Cecropterus toxeus. The sequence goes on along the minus strand of DWNE01002502.1, from coordinate 487 downwards.
AATTCAATTTAATTTATTGCAGAATAAGGTTTAGTAATATTGTCGCATTATTCGTATAAACTGGTGAACTACATAGTCACTACATTTTTTTTATGTGACAGTGACCACTTACCATCAGTCCACCTGATGTTAAGTGGTCACTGCCGCCTATGGACACCTGTAAGCAACTTGAAATAGAACATGGGTTCTATCTGAAGTCAATCATAGATGCATTGCTACTCCCGAGGACTGTGATGGTCGCCTCATATAAAACTGTGCCGGCAACCAAACCCTTCTATCGAAACGCAAAAAAATGTTTCACGCTAGAAATAGGTGTGGCGTTGGTACTTCCCGGTCGAACTACTCTGCTTCTACCACCTGCAAACAATCAAACATAGTACAAAACAAAGTGGCCTCACGCTGTCTGTCCTTATGTACGAGGGGTGGTCCAAAAGTTCGCGGAATGGAGGGGATGGAGTGGGGATAGGGTAGCTCGCTTAGTGTCATA
>DWNE01002501.1:0-18701 GCA_018249875.1 Cecropterus toxeus | reverse complement strand
GTCAATCACAGATGCGTTGCAACTAAAAAAAAAACGTGATAGTCGCCTCGACTTTAAGCCATCCAGGCCCTTTACACAAATCGTCTGAACTGCTTCACACTAGAAATATGTGTGACGGTGGTACCGCTCCAATCAAAGTATTGTAGCTCTGCTCAAATCCATTTCCATCAATTCAAATACCATATTTCTTTCCTCTTAAGATTTTACTCTATATAAATTCTTACATAACCACTGGGAAATAAGTAAATATAAATCTCATATTCATTTAGAAATCTCATAGCTTTAAAAATAATTGTTAATCCTCATTACGTTTTTGATTATTTATTTTATTTTTTATTTTTATTTTATTTATTAGACACATCGACAGCATGACGCACAGACATTTACAGTAACTTAGCTTTAGCCTAGACAGAATTTGTGTGCATGCCAATTATGGATGCGTACGTAGTTGAATTATACATATATAAGAAAAAAAAAACTACTAAAGGAAAAATGATAACTATGTTAACTAATAACTATTTTGTTGGAGTTATGTAAGAGCAGGGCCGATGCACCTTCAAGTCAACCAATTTCCATTTCTGCGTGATAAATTAAATAATTCCAATAATAAGAAGTATTGAATAACTAGGAAAAGGCCTAATTTAATTTTAGATTTTGATCTTTCATATTATTTTCAGAACCGAACCGGCGATGGTCACTTTGACGTGAATTGCGGCTCCGACTGTAATGTTCAACAGGTAAAAAAAAAATATTTTTATTCTTATCACCCATTTTATAAAATTAAGAATGGACGTCAGCCATCAATCGATTGTTATCAATTGTTTATTGTTGTTTAATCCAATTTAATTTTATATATTTAAACGAGCATTTCTTGTATGTGTGTGTGTGTGTGCGCGTGTGTGTGTAATTAGGATCTCGAAAACGGCCCCAACGAGTTTCATGAAAATTACAGATTAGACATATTACAGATTTTTCGGCTCAAGGAATCAATTAATCAAGGTTCCAGGTCCAAGAAAATCTCGGTTCCCAGGAAAACCGTGTTTTAAGGAACTTTAATATATCAGCGCCATCTATAACGTAATGAGGGCAACTCTGGGTAAAAAAGTAAAAAACTCTTTCTACTCGATAGATGGAGCTTTGTGATGCTAGAAAAACAAAAAACCGGGCAAAGCTCGGCCAACCAGGTACTTGTTTAATATGAATAACGATAATATATGAAATTCATAGGCGTTTTGTTCACGTTCTTAATTCGTGATAATAATATAATTATCGGGATCGTAACCAGAGGTCATCAAACGAACGAAAAATTTTGTTTAAAGTGGAAACATCTGATAAATATTCTTAAAATAATAATATAGGTTTTAGTGTTCCGTATATAAGTTGTAAATAATAGATTCAAAACGCCTTTAATTAATATTGTAATTTATTAAACTCGGGTACAAATTGTATAATTCCAGTGCGGCTGTACAACGGATTAAGTATGATTCTATAATCCTTTTAAAGTTTAAGTAGAGCACATACATATATTATTTATAAATATTTACCAGAAGCATTCATTTTTTTCTCAAAAGCTAATCCCAAGGTTTCAACTTTGAGTTCTTTCGAGGGCGAAACCAATTATATTTTGTGACAAGTTATACTATACTGCCCTGTTCACGGAAGTGAACAGGGCAGTATAGTATATCTGTTAAATACTTGCGTTCCTTAAAAAAAGAAGATAATAATAAATTGATTTTCGATCGTAGGAACCTAAAGAAAATAAGGACACAAAACTGGGGCGACGTTATTGAGTCTTTGTTAAGCATAAAAAATCTAAGAATAGTAGGTATAATCTAAAATATTGTATCGCTATGAATACATTTTTTCGATATGACATCATATCGAAAAAATCGTGTAAAATTAACACTAATAGAGCGAGCCCAGCTGTCACTTGGCTGCTTTTTTTAAATGGACCGTTTATGATCTACAAAAAGTGTTTAGTATCGTTGTTTTTATTCTGAAACATAATATTATTATGTAGATTTGTAGTCACAATACATAATGCGTACACACTCGTAAAACTTCGCGATAAGTGAGTTTTATTATTATGTAGTTATTTTTAATACATTTTTAGATTTTATGTTTGTAACAGGAAGTTGATATGTTTTTACGGATCAATGCGCTAATCAATCACATGTTGTAGATTCCTTTCAAGTTACAATGAAGGTAAGAAAGGCTTTTTGCATTTACAGCTACACATTACGATCTTTGATTTGTGCATCAAAGATATGCGGAAAGATAAATTAAGATATATCCAACCCTGAATAGATACCTACGTTTGTCAATTAGATGTCTGCTTGACAGGGATCCGAAGTCAGGACTCATTAACTGTTAGGTCGGTGTACGTCAATAATAATCATAAATATGTAGGTTTTTTTTTGATGTAATATTTTTTTAGAAACGATTACTTGCCTTACTTATTATGGAGCCAGGTAGCTTTTCTGGAAGCGTCATTCGCTTAGCGCTGCAAGTGGAATAAGGCCACAAAAATTCACTGCAAATCGTAGCGAAATTTAATAAAATTTGCTCACGCTGCAACGTCATAGTAAAGTTTCGTGGCCATAAGACTAGTGTAGATAGATTGTAATATGTTACGGGTACTCACGATATGCGATTTTGAATTTCTTTTTGCCGATATTTCGACCCAGTTACATGGATCGTAAAAGAAATATCGGCAAAAAGAAATTCAAAATCGCATATCGTGAGTATCCGTAACATATTACTATGAATCAATTCCGCGATAATATCAGCTTAAAATCATATAGTGTAGATAGGTGACTAGTGACTTATACACAAAGTATAATAAATGTAAGTAATTTACATCTGAAGGTGATAATAGATGCGTTGCAAGTTACTACGCCTAAGAGTAACCTGCATGTCTCATACAATTAAATTTGCTTCACCAAATCTCTCGTCCCAAAACACAACAACTCTCAATCTGCTGTTAATAACAAATAATAAAATTTTGTTCTGGGTACTTGAGTTTGCGAATTATTATCGAAATTATAATTTAGCTTAATTGTTCACAGGTGAAATCACATAGGTCAACTGAGTTAACTTGGCAAAACAATAAGCTATCGAGTACTATCAACCAATAATAAATTTATTATTATTCCCTGTTATTTTATAAATAAATCTCGTAGAGGTGAATCAGGGTGAAATGAACAGTTACTATGTATACAAAAATAATTACTTACGTTTATAAATGACTAACCTGATAACTAAATCGCGTATTTGGAACCTCTGACCTGTCTTCTGATGTATAGCATTTAATGAATATTGTGAGGTATACAAATTGATAGTCGATAGATGCCTACTCTTCTCTTAATGGCTAGGATTAAAAAGACCTTATCAGTAGGCCGTGTTAGAGCGTCAAGTACTTAGCAATAATACCTACTCCCGATCTTTACAATTTATATTCATACACTTATCACATAAATAAAAGTATTAGGGGTATTATTTTAATTATATATTTTGTTGGAAGCTAAATATTCTTTAAAAATTTTATTTAACAAGAGTCGCTTCGATCGACTTTTTTTAAGTTATACTTCTTTTGGCGCGTTAGGGAAAATAATGCGAAAAACTTACAACCTGAAGTTAGCTATAACAACATTTTAGTTTTATTTTTATTTATATTAAATAAAAAATGACGCTTTCTTTAATTATGTAGAAATATTTTTTACGATATTTAAGCCTACTTTTTTAACTAGATAATGTGCTATAATATAACTTCCAATGTATTAAATACCTTTTTTCTATTGTTAGTCTCGTTTTTTCTACAAACGTAAAATAAGACGAAGGATATATTAACCCAAAGATGTATAACTTCTACCGCATGTAAATAAATACACACACACTTCTTTAGTATAAAGAATCTTGTAAGAATATTTAGGAAAATACTAGCATGACCTATTTACTGGAAATGACCCTGTACATTATATTACAAAACATAAAATAATATTTTATAAACGGCCATGATGGTTGAAATTCTAACTAAACAGCATAGCATTATCCATCACACGAAACAGAAAAACTGACATAAAACGGATTCGTTCCCGTCTGCATTTGACAGTTACTTCTGTTTAATGTCAAAATTATCAGTTAGGTCCAATTTACGCCCCCGCACGACGCAAAAACTCTTTAAGTGGGTAGCCGGGGCGCGCACCCTCAGGCTACCGACCGCTAGAGATGTGACTTGACTGGGCAAAAATAGATTTTTATAATCGATAATCGATTCTATATTTTAATCACACAATCGATGCTTCACAAAAAAAATGTTTATACGAAACACCAAAAATAATTGGCACTAGAGGCGAGTGCGCTGCTGTTAAAATATTGAAAGTACGTGAAACTACGAAATAAATAATCTTTTTAGTAATTCAGATCTACAGCAATCGATTAATTTAAAATCGATGATTAAAGTGAACACATCAATTTATAAAAACCGACTTTTCTAAAAAAAAATCGATTACTTTTTCACATCCCTACCGACCGCAGCGAGTGGTACCAATTGACTTGAATGTTTTTATTTATTTTTGAATGCAACAATTTGTATTATGCCACCAAGGCAACTTGATTTGTGATATTGATGTTTAATGTTTGACTTATAGAGGCAACTACGAATGATTTTTCTGTTTAGAGCAGTTCTATAAAGAAGATATGAAAATCATAATTCTTAATGCGTTTACATTTAAAACATCAGGAATTTGGGATCTTGAACCCTCCGCAATCAAAGGGTTTAAGTTTTTTTAAAAAAAAAACAAAGTAGCATGCAGTCCACCTGATGGTAAGTGGCTACTGCCGCTCATGGACATCTATAATCAACTTCATATAAAATACGGATTGTATGTGAAGTCGATCACAGATGCGTTGCCACTCCCAAGGACTAAGATGGTCGCCTCATATATAAGTGAGTCGGCAGCAACACCCTTCCACCGAAACGCAAGAACTGCTTCACGCCAGAAATGAGTGTGATACCAATCCCCTGATTTTTATGCCTAGTTACATACGGGCCACAAGACTAGAATACTTGAAATAACTAGTACTAATTTACCCTACACTGTAGTTGTGTACCTTACGCATTTCGTTCGTATATACCTGTTACGTAGCAGTCGTCGGCAGGCGTTAGGGACAGAAAGCACCATCGTTTCCGTGCAGTTACGATGCACTGATAGACACGTTAAATGGATCCTTGTTTATATTTACATGAATTCCAACTAGCACTCCTTAACTAGCTCTTTTAATCTGAATACATACCTGACGGTATATCCATCGGATTTTTCTCCGAACTCTATTTTCGTCTACAATAGTCTACATGTCATAATAAATTTTTGTTTTGTTATTTTCCCTTTGATGAACAAGTCAGCTTATGTTGGGTATTTTTAAAGAAGACTATGAAAAGAAAATACGTTACTTAACGTAAAGTTAGTCACCATATGTTATTGGATAATAAGTCTTCATTAGTTGTTTTAATTCGTGTGCTTTTGTGTTTAAGTATAGCTTACATTTAGTATCTTAATCGCAAAATTTTATGCGACGCGCAGATATTATTGATATAAAATTACCAAGTTTTTTAAAACCTTACTTAGTTTGGTAATATTACATAGTGCTGATTAGATAGATACATAAAGGTATATAATGGTATTTCCTACTTACATAGTTAACTAAGTACTTAAAGCTTCATTGAGTACTACAGTGAGCCCTAAGGTACTTGTAGCATATCATGTTAAGTATTATTACAATGAGCCCTAAAGCATGGGATGGTCATCTACCACCATGGCGCAGGGTCGCGTGAGACTCGTCGCCGGATGGACGCAGGAAGGAAGCAGCCAGTTGCCAACCAGCTCCCCTCGGATCTATTTTAGAATTCACTTTGTTTTATCCTTTTATACACCGCACTCTCGATTAGCACACCGAAAGGACACAATGGTAATCTAGCAAAAAAATATGTATTAGGAATGTTATGTTAATAACTTATTGAATAAAAATATTTTTTTAATGAGTTAACCGTATTCTCCTCTAAAACTTAAAGGAAGCATGTGATTAATTTTATAAAATGTAAAACATTTAACGAAAAATATTTTCTTTAATAAACTACGTATTATGTATAGGTACATACATTATTTATTTTACTAATTCATTTGTTATTGAGTTAATGCCTTACAACCTGTAGAGAAAAATGTTGTAACGATATATCGTTTGAAACGATGATCAATATCTTATTTATTGTTTTAGCGTAACCTTATAATATTCATTAAATAGTCCAGGTACATTAATAGTAAAATAATATGAATGAGCCTAATTTTTAAGATTTGTTTGTAAAATTTATTCCCTATATTTAGTGGTTGAGTGGTTCAAGTATAATAAATTTCTGTAAAACTATCCATGCGTACGATTGACCTGTCTGTTGTTACTCATGTGGAGGAATTCGGCTTTCCCATACGCGCTCCAGTGGGCTTCGTTCGGAAATGAGCAGACCCCTGTCGGAAGTAAGACAATAACCGCTTGTGTGATATATGCGTGAAATAATAAGATATGCATTGATCTATGTCATGATCATCGATTGAAATACTGTCAACTCTACGTAATAGGAAATCTCACGTAACTTCGACGACGACCTTCTTCGTCGACGACCGGCGTGGCGATGTGGTTACCGTACCGGTCTGACAGGCAGTGGGTCCGGGTTAGATCTCCGGCACAGACTTAAATTAATTTAGATTTCTGTTATAGGTCTGGGTTGTTTGTTTATTCGTCTGTGTGTGCGTCCATGATGCCCACGACACAGGAGAAAATCCTAGTATGGGGCTATGAGTGTAGAAATCGTTATATTGTTATTTATTATAGCGCTGTAGATAAAGAAAACCATGAAGATATGTATATGGTGTGACTTTGCTCATTCAGACACCTATCGGTAGGATAGGTAACATTGAACGATAATGTTGAACGATATTGTTCTACTATTTTGTCGTGTAGATTTAATTAAACATATGTTTATGTGACATACCTATGCATATAAATATTGTAGTTTTGTAATCGTATAACATGAATATTCATTTATGATTTTACTACACAAATGGTCAGGGGTACATAATTTTAAGTACGGCTCTCGTAGTAAAACGTGGGAAATCTTGTTAAATATTTAAATTGTCTGGCGTTAGTATAATTTATTCCAGGAGTCAGTAGAGCAAAACCATCAAAACAATATGATACGTAGCGCTGGTTTTGAATGAATGTGTAAAGAGTATTAGAAATTCAATAATAAGAAAATTATGAATTTAAACTTAAACCAATTATAGCCTAATGGTTGAAACTCGAGTTCTCAATCGAGTGTCCGAGGTTCGAATCTCAAAAACACACCAATGAATTTTCTAAAAAATATGTGCATGTTAGTAATAAACTAAAAACGTCATGAGAGAACCTTCATCCTTCATCTTTTCAAAGGTGTGTGGATTACTAATTCGCAATTGCCCGAAACATTAAAAGAGATATAAAAATACTATAAATTATTTTATCAAAAGAAAAGTTGGACCCCAGCAAAATATAGAGCAAGTGTTTTAGACTAAAGTTAGTAGTTAAAGTGGACGCATGTATCTAACTGTAAAAATATTGTTATCGTTGTAAAACATTAATATTATTATTCAAATTTTAAGAGGGAATAAGTTGCCCACAATATCATACCCCAGGTCGTTTATATAATAAGTAGGTATATGCATATGAGCAAATCGTCTATTTAGTTCGTATATAAAGTCAAATGGAGGTCAATGTGATTTATGTTATGCAATTTATTTACACTATAGTATTATAGATAAACATACTCAACATAGATACATTTTATTTTACTATTGATATTGTGAATTATGTAATCATGAACATTGATTCGCGTATACCTGTCCAAATAAATTAGTTCATATAACAATGATTTTTAGTAGAATTTGAAATATATAGTCTTAAAAATATTAACCAAAGTAGTTTATATGAATAGGTAATGATTCGTTGTCAACTCATTATCGTCCCACTGCTGGGCATGGGTCTTCTCTCAGAATGATAGAGTTTTAGGACATAGTCCACCGCGCTGGGAAGTGCGAATTGGTAGACGGTAGTGATTATTATGAAATAATCATTATAAAAAACTTAATACATAACGTACCTATTCGAACATTTAAAAAGAAAATTCTTCGATACCTACCAATTATATATTTCTTACCGAAGCTTATTTATTTCTTAATTAATCAATAAATATCAGTTCATAATTACTTAGAAAACAAAAAAAAAATAAACAGTTTCACATAAGGAATTTCTCCGAAGTTTACGAAACTGTCATTTATCACGAGCGAAGCAATTAGTCAACTAATTGAAATATGCGCGATAATACGCCGAGCCGCTCTCTCTCATTGCTCACTCAATCAAGCAATCATCTTTGTTTGTTTTCAAATTTTCAAAGACGTTACACACTACTACGAGTACAAGCAGGACAAATTTTGTGTACAGTTTACCACCTTAACATGGCAAAATTCACAAAGCCGAAAGTTTGTGAAGATTGATGGATGTTTGTTGCTTTTTCACGCAAAAACTGATTGTGTTTGAACTTAATTTTGCACACAGATACCCTATGACTTCAGGAAACACATGGGATCTTTACCATGGTAAATATGACTCAGGCTTGCAGAGCCAAGAAGAAAGCTACCTTCTAGACAATAAGTTATACAAGTGTAAATATATATAATTATAATATAATTAGAGTTTATTGATACTGCTTTTTCCAGTTATAGAAGAATGCAATCACGCTTAAAGCTCTACCTCCTATAAAATGAAATTTGCGTGTGATTTGAAAGAAGCAAATACACATCTTTGATCAGGCTTAGAATAATGTCGCTACTCTAAAGGTTTTAAGTCTTCTACCTTGAATACTGCACCCAGTCAATTCTGAATAGGACAAAGCGTAGAACAGTGATAAGTAATTAGCGTTAATTGAGTACCAGACGTCTTAATTCCCTAGACTCAGCTTGCACCCAAACACTACTGAAGACTATCTATCTAGACAGTGGTCCTTAGGCATTTCCTGGATTCTATTTTAAGACCTGACGCATGCCATCTCTATGGTGATAATTGTGTTGATTTACAAGGTGTAAAAATAATTTACGGCAATGTTTTAAACAGCTTCATTTCTATATTTTTCTTTTAATTATTGAAAGTGTTAACGAATTTGGAGAGAATGATACTCAGTTTGGGGTTTTTAATGCTATAATGTATGTTATAAGATAGTAGATTCTTAGGAAGACCTAAGTCAATATCTTGTCGTTATTTAATGCTCAAAACGCAAGCTGTCGTTGAAAACAAATTGGTATAGTTCTAAATTTAATCAATTATTTTTTTAGACACGCAGATCGCAATTTAAAACAATCTACCAAAATACTTATTATTGAATCTAAAATCTACTAGAACTCAGCAGTAAAACGCGAATAGAACGCGATAATTTGAAGATTTTTATAGCTTTAAATAAAATAATTTCATTAAAATAAGATGTTCCAACCTATAAGAACAAGCTAACAAGATCTTCCAATCTAATTCAGGGTTAAAGGTCTTGTTCATGCTTAAAGAATTAAAAAAATACAAATTATGACAGTAAGTGACAGGTATCGGGTATCAAATCTTGTCATCCATCGGGTATCCATGCCAATATGCATACAAATATCATAAAACAAGTATTCAAATCTAGACTCAAACACGCAAAGTGGACATGAATGTGAAAAGATTACAACTGGTTATCTTCATAAAGAACTGCATTCAGCTTCGTCGCCCGCTAATTCTTATTTCCTCATTAGCCCGCGGTCCCCGCCTGCGAGCTGCGCCGCTCTGTACTCACTGCTGCGCCCATTCAACATTGTCCGCGTTACCCCTCCCCACCCTCTAAACCAATCTCCTTCATCCGCTAAGCGAAATTGTCGCGAGTGCACTCAACCACTATAGAGTGTTTTGATTTATTGTCCATTTATTGGACTCTCAACGGCTACGGAGATGAATAAAAATAGAATAATTGTCTGCGCGTCGCATCGTCATCCTGATATTGAGTCTTCACATTATCAGAGAGCACAAAGGATAAACCGTTTAGTTTGTACTGATCGTACAAGAGATACTTCGTTGTTTCAATATAAAATTAAAAAATCAATTTCACAACTTACATTTTAGAAATTCATCCAAGGGAAAAGGCATAATAAAGTATTTGAGTATTTGGATAAAAGCGTAAAAAAAAGCGAGTAGTTGAACATTAAGGTCGGCTGATAGAGGCCAGCGTCGGAACAGTACTAGCTGAAGAGCATAGCTCTTGAACACCGAGTAGCGAGGCGGCGGGATGCACGCCGGTGGGTCCCAATTTGCTCCAACATTATCCAATTGCCGTACTCAAGCGGTTGGCGTGGGCCAGCGCGTGACCTGCGCACATATTTCGAATCCCTTTTGGTTGCTAGTGTTGCTACCAATATTTTAACATTTCGACGACCCGCGTGGCGGTTTGGTCACCATACTGGTCTGTGGGTTCCGCGTTCGATCCCCGTCCGGACTTAATGATGAATTTAGATTTCAGTTTCGGGTCTGGGCGTTTGTGTATTCATCTTTGTGTGTGTTCATGGCACCCACGACACAGGAGAAAATCCTAGTGTGGGGTTATGTATGGGCTACGAGTGTAGAAAGCGTTATTATTAATACTCTACGATAGACGGGAAACGTTCAAAACACATCTTTCGTCTTTAATCTTTTTAGTATCTGATATTAGCTATCTTGCGGGAGATGTAGGTATCAATAAAGATGTCTAACCAATTGCGAAAAGAGAAGGACAGCCAATTTTGTTGCAAGCTTATTTGTTATTGGCTTATATTGGTTATCTTATGATATATATGTGATTATATTATGATTCTTATAAGGAATCATTATGATCCATTATAATTTTAATAAAGAGCATCTATATATTGTATATGGGTTAGTGTATCTCAAAGTTTATCGGAGGTCAGTAACGGGGTAAGTGGAGTTAGAAAAACAGCAAAGATAATTATGCACTTGGGAATCTACTGGCGCCTACGGACAAATCACTTCAGTTATTATTATCAATTAATTTTAATAATATACGCAAATAGTTATCAAGTAGGTACTTGTGTTACATTTAAGTTGAATTTGCTTTACGCGGTCAGAGTTCAATTGCTTTTGGGACACCTAAACGAATGAGATTGCTGCTGTCTGATAAAAACTAAAGATTAAAATGAAAAACTTAACATATAAGACTAAAATAGCCTGAATGTCAAGTCTGTTTATTACTGATAAAGAATTTGTTGTATGGTGGAAAAAAATATAACTTTCTGATTTTTTTGCCATGTCATTGATAGTCAATTCTTGGAATTAAATGTGTTTCATAAATTACTGATGAAAAATTGAAATGCTTCATGTGTAGAACTAGATACAGAGTAAAACGCAGACTATTGGCTATGATCTTTCCCAGGCCAAGTTCAGGAACTTTTGGAAGTTGCACTACTGTATGATTTACCTACCCTAAATCATACAGTAGGTAGTGCAGGGTGCACAAAGTAAAGATGAGCCGGTAAAATATGATGTCTAAAGAATTTAACTAATTTCAAACTTTGAATTAAATGAGATAGGCTACAGCTATTTTAAAAGAAGTATAGGAGACAAGTATTCACAGCTTCCCTTTTAATAACATTCGGAAAACCACTTATTTTGACTGCCCGAATATTGAGAGGCTGACAAAGTATGATATATCATTATCCTCCCTTGTTTTTGATTACTTTTAAAGTAGTAAATTTACTATTAAACACAAATAACTTGAATCATTTGTTGAAATTGAGTAACTTGAAGAAGTCAATTTGACAATGTATCCAAAATATACGACTTTAAATAATTTTTCTTATATCACGGTCTAGGAGTTACAAAATAACATTAAAATAGCAAAAATCTAATCTTCCTGTCTAAGTTTAAATATTTGTACAATCTTTTATAAATTAATGCACATAAAGTGTAATTAATAAGTAAATATGCTCAAGCGCTTTCACATAGCCACATCCGGCTGGGCTAGCGACTGCTCCCAATTGGACTTCCGAGCGCGTTTCCGAAATCGTTCCAACAATTAACCACAACGACAATTTTAATAGCTCCACAGGGAGACGCTATTGTTTTGTTATTATTAGGGCACGGGACAGGATGCTGGCTAATTAGACATTAATTCACTTAGTCGACTTTTGTTGCAACAAGATCGTTTTTAAATACTGGCGCGTGCCGTGTTCATTTGTTAATAAATATTCAGTTTAAAATAACGATACGTCGTCAACCCATTATTGTCCCACTGCTGGGCACGGGTCTTCTCTCAGTACAAGAGAGTTTTAGGACATAGTCCACCGCGCTGGCCAAGTGCGAATTGATAGACAGATGCAACCAAATGTATCGTTATCGTTTAAAATAACGATAGATTTGGTTTCATTTATTAGTGCGATTCTTGTTTAATTTGTAATTTTCGTAACATTTATATAATCAATAGCAAAATATGCCAATACTGCTCGGGACTGACAACACATCTGTGTTTGGCTTCAGTTTCAACTGTTCTGTATGAAAATGGTTACATACATGCATTTACAATCAGGTGGACTGCCAAAGGCTGACCAAGGGATAATAATAAAGAAAAACATTCACATTCACACGTCTATTTATGAAATACTATAAGGCAATATCTACTGTGTAAAAATCCTGTGTAATATTTTTTTCGGTGAATGTGACATTTGAATGATATTTCACGATTACATTCCAAAACGATTCATCATAGAAATATAAGACCGTAATATAGATTGAACTGAGTGCACATAGCATTTTATGGCTATATTATTATAAAATTAGCTCATCCGTGTGACAGCAATGAATGGTACGAGGGTGCCCCTGGGCGTGGTGTTATGACAAGGGACAGCTATGGCGGAAGAGTCACGTTAAACTAAACAACATAAATGATATTGACATACGCCAGACAGATTATTATATGTGATTGTGCGGACATTTTCGTTACACGAATATGTCAATTTAATATTATGTTCGTGGACATGTCCCAAATATTAGGAACCTTACTCATGATTGGTCGTAAACATAAAAATACATATAAAAACTATCAGTACGGCTTCGAATGGAACATTAGGTAGAGGCATGAGTTAGTATTAAGGTATTCAATTTACGAGGGCACCTTCGTCGCTAATATACTGAAATATATACATATAGTTTCAGTTATTTTTCCCTTCATCAACATCTACGCAAGCTCTAACGATGAAATATAACACACATTTTTGCAGGTTCAGTAATTCTAAACGTCACCATGACTAGTCAAGGCCTAGTTTTACTCTGCCATCTTTTGTCTTGTAGCAGACCAGAAACTAGAAACCATTTTACGGTCATTGTCCTACTATGCATTAACCTGAGTGACGCACTTTCAGCCGTCCCAAGTCCGAGGTAAATGCTTGAAAAAACCTTAACAAAACGAATATGCATAATTTTAGCGGAAATGTATGCTGATTTCTTAAAGTTTAGTTAGTCGAAAGAAAACAGACTCAATTGTAGTGATGCGATCTTTGATCAAATATTTACATATAAGTACCTACCTATGTACATATTTGATCGAAGGATTCGATGTAATCGAGCCGGACTCTACACAATTTGTCTAATAGTAGGTATAACTTGCCATTTTTCTTGATTATTTTATGAGACGCATTTATGTCAAATTATGTTTAATAATTTGAAAAATGTTATTAAAGAATCTGCACAAACGATGATAATTTTTGATTTGCTAGGTATTGATGGTGATAGCCATAAGCCACGAAATGTCGCAAAATACCTGTAGATAAGATCATTTTATACCTACATTACAATACTGCATAATCTTTATTTTCCTTTGCATTTTGTAAAATGAATACTAAAATGCATCGGAAATGCAAGTGTCATAATCAGCGAGGCTAGTGGCGTTGATTCCCGTGCCCCAGTTGCTGATGGAAGTGCGGCGCGGGGCACGACCCGCAATTATACAGCCGAAACAAATGGCACAGATCTCGCTCATCCTCCCGCTAATTGTTCAGCGCCGTACTAATGACTAAGCGTTCAGTTTCGTCATCCAACTACTGCAATAAAGAGATTGGCTCACGAGCTGCATAAATCGTTGATGTTTTTCATGCGTTTTCATTCTAATTTTATTATGTTTTAGCCATATATTTGACCACAATAGGAGTTAATCATACCGATGAATATCTTAAAATACTGAAGCGTATCTTTAGGTACATGATACAGTAGATAACTCTAAACTACGCTAAAGTGGATTGTATTTTAATATTGTTTGTATTGGCAATTTATACGTTTCCTTCCTAAGATGTACCTATATTTTGAATGTAGATAGGTAGGTATATGTAAAAATGTGTTAGAATAAAACAATCAATGAAATCAAATGTAGCAAAACATGTGACATAATGTTGATAACTATTTTTATATCTCAGCGTGCCCATTAAATTATGTACTCGTAGTTTTACTATAGTTGCGTCCAAATTCAAAACTATTACGTAATTTGATATTATCTATGAATTGAGTCTAATGCTGCTCAATTCTAATTGGATAATTTACCCAGTGACATTTCATTGATAACTTTATTATTAGGGCAGACGACGCAAATTGAGACCTTAATTGAAATTGACCAATGACAAATTTGAAGCCGCATCTATTCATATGCACATGTTAATAAAAAATGTGGTATGTGATAAAGTTAAAAAAAATTGTACAAGAATAGTAAACAGTAGGTAGTCGTAGTAGTAGACGGTAATATTTTTGTACTGTTAAAAGAGGTTTTAGATAAACAATCACATATAAATATACAATATGTTTACAATAATTTAACGTAACTCTCTTGATATTCACTCAAATAAATCGCTGTAAATTGCCTTGTGAAAACTTAATCTTGTGAAATGAATAATTGCGTTAATACCGACTCCTTGGAAGTAGTGCCAATTTTACTTATCCGCAATGAAGATCTTGCCGAAATATTTAAACACGAATATGTACTTTTTAAAAGTCTTTAGAAATGGGTATTACTTATCCCTAATGAAGATATGGGACAGGTGAAGACACCTGCACCTACCGACAAGATTCTCAAGCCACCACGCGTAAAGGTCGCCGCTCGACCGTGAAAATCCGTTACAAAACTCACGTCTCCGTAAACTTGTCTTACAAACGTACATTGAAAGTGAAAAAAAAACACACACACACACACTCCGTTGATAACGATGTGAAAAAGACCGTTATTTTGCCTATTAAAGTTTTGAAAATCATAAAATTACGACGCTAGAAACCTACTCGTATGGATATTCACATAAGCATTATTTACGAGACGTTTGCTGAACGTTTAAAAATTTTCAATAGAGTAAATTAAAACTTTAATAAGGTTCCGTAAATTCAATACTGAAATGCAAATGTAAAATGGGTATTGAAATGACAACAGTAAAAATTTATGACTAATTTATAATATTTCACTCAGCAGACTTGAGGTCCCAACTAACTTTCTTAATTTTGTCTAACAAAATTAAGAAAGTTAGTTGGGACCTCAAGTTACCCATTTGTTAGACAAAATTAAGAAAAAACAAGTTAGTTATAAGAACCATAAATAGAAAGGATATCTTGTTTGTTGAAAGCCATAAAAAGGATACCCGAATTTGGCATTAAAATAGCTGATCGTTATCAAAGAGTCGGAGAGTGAAGTAGGTGGGCCTGTGAATGTTTAGACGAAGATTTGAAACGAACATGTGTTCATATGAAACGTAAACAAATACGCAAATCCACTACCGCAAATAATTTATGAAAGGACCAAAATAAACCATGATTCTGAAACCTGCTTTAAATAATTAGCATTGTGTTTTACGAGACATATTCTCGTACAAGAATGTATGTCCTTGTATTTGTCTTGTTGTTGATAATGTTTAAAATAGTTTCTTAAATACTTTTATGATAACGAGAGCCATTAACGCTATTGTTTTGAGATTACATTCGTTTCCATACTGATCAATCAACAGTAATTGTTTGCAACATAGGTATTGTTGCAAACAATTATTGAGGGGTAGGTAGCATTTTATACGAATTGCATTAAATGTACTTAATTTAAAAAGGAACTGGATATTCTTCTATTAAATTGAGTAAATACGTATGTGCACACCATAATTTATAAAACGCCCGTAGCATTTGGTGTTAATTGACAAATTTTATCTACAGTGTTAAATGGATTCGTTTCCTATCTGTCATCACTTCTGATCAATTTACATATTTTGTGAATAATTTGATTAGAGTTTAGATAGCACTTATAAAATGAAATGGTTTTCAATTAGACCCGTATTTTTATATAATATTTATCTCCAGCATTTCATTACTTTCATAGATAATTAGATTAAAAAGATGTTTATAAATTTATGGTTTTTCTTAAGTCGTTTCGTCGGTCTATGCAAATAAAGAATGTAACTTTTAAGAATTATCGGTAATCATTTAGAACGCCCTCCTTGCATGATTACCTATTTTCTTTTTATCTTTTGTTATTAAAACAACTATTTTAATAATCATGTTTTGTTCACAGTGTAATTTGGGATGCAGCCTTTGGCTTGAAGGTTTGGATAAATCGTGTCAGGCGGTCTGTGTGAGTAACATCTAACTTTTATCAAAATCTTTACTAAAAATGCTCGCAATAAAATATGTCTGTTTAATTATTGTTATAATATTTACAGAATGTCACATCTGAAACTGTATTTTCTCGAGAACTGTACTGTGTTATGGGTTGCAACGAAGCTCTCAACACTTATTTCCAAAAGATAAGAGGTAATTACTTCATACCATTAAATATATTATCATATTAATCCCCGCATTTTATTGCAAATGAACTGTGGATGTTCTATTTCTAACTGTCCAATTAACATAAGTCGTATCTCTATCCAATTAACTATTGAATGACACGTGAAAAATTCCATTACGGTTTTACTATGTATATTCAGAAATAAAATTTTACTGTTTTAAAAATTAACATTTGTAATCTAAGTGAATGTTATTGGCATATTATAACAGAACTTATCGGAACTCCAACTGCGCCGGCCCTTGTAGCAGACAGTTTAACGGCAACGTCTCTATCGTTAGTGTGGGAGGGACCTAATCTAGCCAATCTCAGCTACTTGGTGCAATGGAGATACGAGGAACTGCCGGGTACTTGGCAATACTATTCGAATACGAGCCACTCCGATCGGTCTATCATACACGTGGACAATTTAAGACCATATACAAAATACAGGGTAAGTTTCACGGATAAAGAATCAATTTCACTAAGGAGAATAAACATAGGAGAAAGTATGTGTATATCAATGCAGTATGTTATAACGCGACTTCCAACGGTAGGAACAGTATTAATTGTATGAAGCTAAGTACATAACTATTCATATTTTATGGCCAAAACAATGTATAAGTACTTGTCCGTTAAGATATTTTTCCACCTCATAATATTATACAAAACAACAACTTCATGACATATTATTTATTGATTTAAATTTATTATTATAAATTATCTGACCCCGTTCTCTTGAACTTAAGAAATAAACCTTTCACAATTGCTTTCATTTTATCATTATTTATTGAAAACATATAAACAATAGTAATTAAATAATTGTTACAATAAAATAAACTGGAAATTTTTGAAGATTCTGACATTTAAGTTCTTTTTTATTTTCAGTTTCGCGTTGCAATATTTCTTTCTGGTCATGGCGGTACAGGGGAACCCGTGTATTCAGCTCCATCAGTAGTTATTCTAACTCAAGAAAGTGGCAAACCAAGTTCCGCACCAACTGCCCTGCGAGCAGCCGCTCCTGACCCTAGCAGAGTTGCCATTTCTTGGGAACCTGGACCGTTTCCTAACGGACCGTTGATCTCATATGTGCTACGACTAACGGATACACAGCCCAACACTATTGATGCGCTAGAGGTAATACTTTCAATTAAGTTCCTCAAATACATAGAAAAGTAAGGATGGCATCATCTATTTTCCATCAATATCGGGCTAACTACTGTACTCTGTAGCTGACAACGTGATAGCCAAATAAATAGTTTCAACTATGTAGTTGCGGAAAGATGCACAATCTGTTCAATATTTCTTTATCTCAATCTGTATCCCATTGTATACAAATTTTGTACACATTATCAACATTATTTTTCCCAACATCCACAAAAGTCGGGATGTTGAATAAGAATACTTACTGAGGTGGTTCTGTCTTCATTCGTGAACATTGGATCAATCGTGTTTATTTTTATAGGATATGCCAGCATCGAACAACACATTATTTTACATGTTTCAAAATTTGGTACACGCACGCGAATATGAAGTGTCGGTAGCCATGCGCAATGCGGTGGGCGAGGGTCCTAGAGCGTTCGTAAGGATCTCTACGCCGCCACTACCTACCCGTGAGTATCAATGAATTGATGAATCAAGTCTATACATATATGTATATTTGTTTGTCAATAAATCGAACTGAAATAGACTTAACAATGGATCTATTTTTTTTTATAAATATGAAGTAGCAAACGAGCAAGCAGCCCACCTGATGATAAGTGGTTACTGCCGCCCATGGACA
>DWNE01002500.1:0-18701 GCA_018249875.1 Cecropterus toxeus | reverse complement strand
ATATATTTAAATTATTTTATTTCTTTTTGGTGACATGGAAGTCGGTTTCTATTTTTTGTTAAAAAGTTTTATTAATTTTGTTCTTTTAAATATAGTAATTTTTTATACAAGTTAAATAACAGACGATATGAAAAAAGTAATATACATTAAAGAAATGTTCCGTATATGTATCGGTACATTACCAATAAATAAAGAAATATTGAATGCTTCAGCTGAATGTTTGTCCGTACATTCCTTTATAACATCTTTTATCTGCTCAATTTCTTAGTAAGTATCATCAAGTCCAACAATCTCCCAATTTGTTCACTAAACTTGTCTCATGTAAGTTTCAGTAAAACAAGTGTCGTTCAGCGATAAACGAGCATCACGGAGGCAGGTAACAATATTTCGTAGCAACAAATTGAATAAACATGTCGGCGTCCGCCTAAACGACGAAAAGACAAGACCAATAATGTCGGCCCCGCGATAAATATTCTACACTACCTAACGTCTATGTACCTACTCATGACACGTGCCCTGACTTAGCACCTTGTGAGAGGTCGCAGATGATTTTATCCTATCGCTCTATGAAAAAAATATATAAAAAGTCTCTAAAATGGGACCCCCTGTGAAACTAGCCGCATACAATGTTGTTCGAATTATGCCGGAACATACATAAAAAATCGGCCAAGCGCGAGTCAGACTCGAGCACGGAGGGTTCCGTACCATCATCTATAAAAAACACGTTTATTGTAGAGGACCCACCTTAATATATATATTTTTTAAATTTTTAGTATTTGTTGTTATAGCGGCAACTTAAATACATCATTTGTGGAAATTGCAGTTTTCTAGCTATCACGGTTTATGAGATACAGCCTGGAGACAGACAGATGGACAGACAGCGGAGTCTTAGTAATAGGGTCCCGTTTTACACTTTTGGTACGGAACCCTAAAAATATAAGTGACGAATAGAATGGACCCGCGTGGCGGAGCGGTCACCATACGGTCCGGTAAAAATGCCACAGATGTCATTTTTTTTAACTCGATGAAACTTAATATTTCAAAATGCTCTGTAACATAAAGTTTACGATGTAAATATATGTATGTAATGATGTAAATATATGTAAATAGATGTAATTATAGCTTACTTGCATTATATTCTATTACAATATCTAATTTAATTTGCTTTAAAATGTTTACTTACGATCTGTTTATTCTAAACATTACCCGTAAGCATGCTTCTTATGTGTAAATTGTAATGTTCTATAGAATTGTTTGAAGTTGTTTGAGGTATTAACATAAATTAACAGTTTAAATATAATGAAATATTATATAAATGAAAATTGCGTCTAAAGTTTGTTAAACATGCTACTTTACCTCTCATGTAAGTATGTGGAAGATATGAGATATGATATGAGATGATATGAGATATGATGAGTAAAACTTTGAAATGGTTTGATTTGGAAAAAATAAAATATTAATGCTCTCAACAAATTAGAGGTAGCGTGCAAAGGCCCCTTTAATGTTGTAATCCTTTTAGAAATGTATTATTAGGGGCTTAACTAAACCAGGAAACCGCAAAAGAAAATGAATAGACGGAAACCTGTAATAAACGAGATAAAGTATTAAGTACAATGGACTCAATAATGGAATCTCAGAAGATACAATTTATATAGTCCCTAATAGTAGGCGTTGCATTAACATGGATAAACATTATTTACGAATCTACCTTGATCCATGGTGAAATTACCATATGGGAAGGTGGAAGTACCACAAGGTACTATTGTAACCTAAGAGTTTTTTTTTCGAGGGGGAATCATTCAAAAGTTACTCGACGCCGTGGGAGCGACGCCTGGTTATGTGGGATTTTTACTGCACTAAACACCAAAACATCTTAATCGATTATCATGAAACTTTGTACGTATATCCTCAGAGCTGCTAGAAAAAAAATAGGACACCTTTTATTGACAATATAGATGTAATTAAATATATATATATATATTGGTAGATTTTGTTTGTCAAAAAAAATGAAAACGCAAGCGAAAACGCGGTTAAAAGCTAGTTACGCTATAATGCAAGAAGTTATATTTATACCGCTGTTAGGTAAAATACATTTAGCGGTAACCGGAGTCGAACCATTAAGAATTTCTTTACCTTTAACTTTCTTATAACTTTGGTAAGGCTTACTATGTTTCGTTTATACATTATAAATGGCCCTTATTGACAGTAACTACTTAAATCGGACGAACTACATGATACGCTACTTCGATTTCTAAAAAGTTACATATACCTAGTAGTAACTATTTACAGGTCTTTGTCGTAATAGAATTTTGGCAAAGGGAGATCTCCCGCCAGGCTAGGTGATGCTTAGGGAGCGGCCGTGCTTCGACAGTCTCTCTTCGGAACTTGTACCTATATATGCAATATGTTGAGAAAACTTCGAGAGCGTGATTCAGAATACGGTGACGTCATCTCTTGATGAGTAGCGGGAGGTCGCCACAGCATCTAACAAAAGTGTATTTGCGACGGTGAATGAGACTTAAAATTCAACCCGCTTTAAGTAATCAATACTATATTTCTATTTCATGAATGCCAAGATATGTTGAAAAGTTGCTCGCAACTTACTACAGTTCAATGACTAGTGATTATTTAAAATCTGACGGCTTACATGTCATGCTACTTTTTCCTAAGCGTAGTTATAAGTGATAGTTACTCGGTAATGTAAAATAAAACAAACAAAATATATAAACGCTTTCTACACTCATAGCTTCACAGTAGGATTTCTCCTGTGTAGTAGGTGCTATGGACACACGAAGATAAATACACAAATACCTAGACCCAGAACAGAAATTTAAACTCATCATTCACATTTCTGTCTGGCTAGGAGTCGAGCCCAGAACCCACAGCATGTCATACCGGTATGGTGACCGTTCCCCACGTGGGTCGTCAAATTGTATTATATTTTATTGATAAAAACACATTCATATACGCTAGTCGCAAGGGCCCTGTACTTGGTTCAAGACTAATGTTATAGGTACCCCGCTCATCCACCGAGACAAAGGACAGTGCTGATCAACAATCAATTTAGTACTTGTGCAATACATTTAGCTCAATAATCAGTGGTTATGTGTAGGTGTGTGTGTGTTTAAATGTAACTTGTATAAGTACTCATTTCACGTTGTTTACTGTAATTTAATGTGTGTGCCATTTAGGCTGACAATGACGTAGGTGGTTCCCAATTTCGTAGCAGCGGTACACATGTCGTGAACGAATTCTTCGCGGGGTCACGTATCGGCTCCCTCTAATACAATTTGTTCGGAGACGCGCACCGCTCGTGGAATGCAAACAAGCACTTCATAACATATGACGATTATTCGCAATTTGTTCCCGGAACATGTGCCTTATTTGCTTATTGGCAATTTAAATAATATTATTTGAGCATATTATTTTATGTGGATCGTAGTAGAATGTTATTTATGCACTTCGACGACGTAGGTTTCTATACTTAGTCAACTAAGACTAAATACCGGCAGTCTAAGGCGATCTAAGTCTAGAACACTTAGATTTCTTGCCAGAGTCTGTGGGTTCGTATTTTTGTTAACCTAAAGCGCAGAGTATCGAAGGATAATACTGAGAAATATGAACTCACAAGTATTTGACGAGTGTGTATAAAATATAGAAAAGTTACTTATCGATTTCGTCAATAATGTATCTGAAGACTCTACAAGGATGAATCATTTATCAGGTATAAAAGAATCAATTGAGAGTTGACTTTTATCAGAAGTTACTCATTCAATGTTTATAGAATCCATAAAATCCTGCTACAGAGCTAAAGTAATTGAATTGAAAGTTTCCTTCCCCGGTATTTATTCTGTAGGCCAGTTAGAGTTGCTTCAAGTGAGTAGAAGTAGCGAGTACTTAAACTCGTCTAGTTTACATAAATTCAATTCAGAGGAGTTGCAAACTTTAAGAATGTACGCAAAATCATACACTAATGATTTGAAAGTCTTTACTCAAAGGCTAATTTTAATATTATTCAAACTTGGATAATATATTTGCAGAACATGATAAATGTGGGCTAACTGCCTGTAATTATGGTATACGATATTATTATTACAAGTAACTTCTTTATAAATAAGGAAAATATTGTTGGATAATTATTAAAGTCATTAAAGTGTTCATCGAGAATTTACAAGCATAACCTATAACATATGTTTCATCAATAATTGTTTGATTGGTTCATTTATTTATTGAATAATATCTAGTTATTGGTATAGTAATTTTGTAAAGTAGGTAAGCATGTTGATGTGTACGTCATTTTGTAATTTGATATCTATCTATATGTGATTTGAACTTTATTGTTATGCGTTTGAAAGACGACTTTGTAGCCATCGTTAAAAATGCAATAAGGGCGGTAATGGTGTATTACATATTACATATAAAACTATTACACTAATTTGGTGGATAAATTATATAAATACATAAAGAGAAAATGAAAATAAATGAGGAAAAGAACTAGAACATTAATAAAAAGAAACTAAACCTCACGACGACATAACGACCTCAATATATTGAAATTCCTCCTATTAGCAAGATTTAAAAAGAAAATCATTAGGAACATGCCATTTACTGGAAGGTATTTTAAACAAACGATCGACTAAACAGCTTGTTTGCTGCATCCAATGTTTGTGTACACGCTTACTGTTGTTTACAGCGATACTCCACTCGAATTATTAAGTCTTGGCGGCGTTCACCCGCAAAGCAAACTCATGAATAATAGCCATGAATATAGTAAACTACGTACACGATCTGCACAGTCCAGGGATTATCGGAATTTATGTGGCACGTGTGTGACGCACCGTTGTGTCGAATAGGGGTCGTTTGGCTCGAAGAAAAATATTGTGGCCGCAGAGCTTAAATATTGATGGATTTATGAACGCTCTTAAAATTATGACAGCTCTGAGCCACCGGCAACTTTATTGAATCTTATCTTGAGGCCGAATTTATTGGGCCCGGTACAAACTTTAGGGGAATCATTTTGTTATCGGTATTAGGTATACGCTTTAGCACCGTAAGGTAACAAGTTTGTTTTCGACGGTCTTTGTTCGTTGCAGTACGAGTATTTCACAAAGTCGCTGTATGGATAAAGGTTATTTTTTGGAATATTTACAATATTATAAACTATTATCCTACTACTAGATATGTCTCTCAGAAATGGTTAAGGCCCTTATTGTTCAATAAGGGTAAGTGCGGTTAAGTAGACTATAGTTACCTTGCCTATACTAAACAGAATAGGAAGGATGGAAGTCTGTTACCTATACTTTGGATTAAAACATATCTACTTCTTAATGTCGTAGACATAATTGTCGAGGCCGTCAGAAAAAACTAGTGCAAAATTGCAAATTACTATGTCATCGGTAAGTAATCAAATATTTCTAATTGACCCACGTAACATGTGCGGGCGAGGCCGTAAGATAAAACTAGTATTAGTGCAAAATTCACAAATTACACCGTTATTATAACGATAAGTAATCATGCATTTTCAATTGACATGTGTCCGAAAAATTTGTGATAATGAAAGTCAACAATCCGTGCCTGGAATCTCAACCTGGATCTCTGGTGAGGGTCGCATTAGATACCACTGGGACATACGCCTTACCCATGGCTTCAATGACTTAGTATAAATGAAAAATATAATAAAACTCGTAGGGAGAGGACGTGCAAGCGTACGTGAGTGTACGTTTCAAAATAATTTAATACTACGCAAAAGGACTGTAAATTACATTGGGGTTAATTTTGAAGTTAGTTAACCACGTTACGTTTGTGGTAGTTAGGGTTAATTATTACATTGGCTACTTCACGTGAGAACCTCAGTTTTAAATAGTTAAAAACAATTTACATAATTTTAATATATTCATATTTGTATTAGAGTTATTTCATAAAATAGATAAACAGTATTGTATGTGCTTTTAATAATAGGTTGCGTGTTTTTGGGTTATTGTGTAGCATGTGGAGTGTTATGAATATTCAATGTAAATAATTGCAAAAAAGAGGAAGGCCTCGAATAAGTATATCTCCCTTAACACACACTTTAGAATATAACAACGCATAAATTGCTGTTATTACTCAAAAATAAGGGAACATCTTAATGAAATAAGTTACAGATGGTCATGGGCGGCTGTTACCACTGACGATTAAATCCTTTATGGTAAAAAGCGGTGGCATGTTTGTTTGATATCAAATAAATGTAATATGTATATATGTCGTTTTAAATAAGATAAAGTGTTTGAGTAGTGTGTAGTAATATTGCTATGAACTAACGGGATCACCTTTACAAAAAACTTAACTTTAGTAACTTTTATACATACAGGAATAATATCAACCAATTGTTCGTTTATTCCAAAAAGATAATTTAAAGAATAACTAAACTAATAAGGAAAATAAAAACAACTAACAAATTATAATATGCTAGCTAAAGTACCTACTAGTACTTTATTGGAAAACATATCGAAATCAAAAGTAGCCATTAAATTGATTAAGTAAGTAAGCTACACCCATGCAAATTTTCATGTAAGTCGGAGCAGTGGTTCTTATCCGTATTAAGTGATAAAAAGACACACACAATATCATTTTATGTATTAGTATAGATTAGGAATACAGATAAGATTATATGGTCATACATTTTTAAAGATAACATTATTACAAAACTTACTTAAGCAAAATCCATGCATTTATAAGACACCGAATATCAAGATCCAGAGTTAAAACTTGTGACATTAACCCGCGAAAGTTTCAGCTGTAATGTCGCCGTAAAAACTTTTCTAGGTGAAATGTCATTTGGGGCCTAGTTTGCCCAAACTATTTACTGATTTAAGCAAAGTAATTTCTCCAACAAAGTGTAATAAGTTCGCGAAATACGATCCGAGATGTCAACAGACTAATGAAATTGAAATTATACTTATGATCGATATGAAATATTTGTTTCGTTTAAACGTAAATCGTATTTAAAGATGATAAACCACATTGAGATGAGGCGACTTTTCATAATCTGCCTTCAGAACAAACTTATTCTAAGCAGTAATGTATTGATTATATTAATTTTAAGCCGGTTTTAATTTTTAATAACAACAAAAGTAATTTAATAATAGTATCATATCATACTTTTATAGCTAGGGATTGATCCTCGATCGAAACTTGTATGTTTCGATCGAGGATTTATTGCCATCACTCCCATTTCTAAAGAGAAACGTATGAACCCGTTTCTTTAGAGGGTGAGAATGAATGGTCTAAATATGAGGCGACAGTGTTATTCCTCAGGAGCGACAGCGCATCTGCAATTAACTTTAGGTACAACTTCTACTCTATGTGCATTTGATTACAAATGGCCATGGGTGGTAGTAGCAGAGACAGTGACCATTATTACTTCAACTTTATGAATAAAAATAACTTTTTCCATCATTTCGCGGGCTTTTATTATCAGGAAAATATAAAGCTGTTACAACATCATACATACAACATGTACGATTTACAACAATAGTATTGTTTGTAGTAACTTGATACACTAGAAAGAGTAGCTAAAGTAATGCTTATGTAATCGCTGTATCTATTGCGACAACACGAGCAATTCGACCCATTGTACATTCCTACTTCTGACGAAATTTAAAAGGAAATATTTCCTGAAAGAGTACTCGAAAACTAAATCATTTGAAGCAAGAATATAAGTTGCGAGTAACAGACAGATGGCGCAAGTTGAGGTGCAAATAAAGTTTGAGTGGAAAAACTTATTCCTCCGCAAATCCCCAGTCTGTTGCGAGTCTATGCCCTCGGGATACCTTAAACAATTTGTAAGTTATTTATTGCTGCCAAGAAATATCATTAACCCCTTTAAAATTTACGTCTCTATAAACGGGCTCGTTTGTTACAGGTTAAATACTCATCACTCAGATTGAAAGCCGATTAAACTTTTCACTTTGAAGAAATCGTTTAAATCGGTGATTCCCAAAGTTGTCCAGGTGGACCACCAGGGGTCCACGAGGGGCTCAACGGGGATCTACGTAGGCGTGAAATAAAAATGGGGTTTCACAAGTTGTAAATGAGGGTCCATGAAAATTTATTAAGTATTAAAACTATCTTGTTTCGATAGTAGGTAAAAAAAAAATTGTGGGCTAGGTTTTACATACATATCATTGTGAAGGCGGTTAGGCAATTATATTGTAAGTAATTTATTTTTTGTTTAACCATCCAGACTAAAGGGTTGGAATTCACCCGCCAATTTGCATCGTTAGATCTTCACATTTTGGACAAGTTTTGGGAGTATGGTAGAAAATAGAAATGTAGCAGCGGGAGGTCCACCCATAACAGTAAATGTTTTAAAGTGGTCTACGAGAAAAAATTGTTTGGGAACCTCTGGTTTAAATAGTCAAGGGGAACAACCGATATCGATTATTATAAGTACAAATATCCACTTAGCCACTTATCCAAATTATATGAAAACTTTGCAATACTTGGCAAAGTTTTCATATAATTTGTAACGAATCCTAATAATTTTCATAGTCGTCGAGTTGGATCGTTTTGCACGAAGTTTCTCGGACTAACAGCTAAACCTAACTATTAGTTATGAAAACCGAGTTGACATGCAAATCTTCGCCCATTCCGTCCAACGACCCTACTTAAGCACTAAATATAAATGTAAAATTGCTTGCGCTCTAGTTAAGATACTTTTTACTCGACTACGTCAGAAGGATAGTAATGTTTTCAAACGTATGTATGTTCATTTTTGGTGCGTCCTACAGAAAAAGCAGAATATGAGGTGTCGAAGGATTCGTCGTTTTTTAATTTGCCGTAAAGTTTGCGAGTAAAAACAATATAGAGAGACATGATATTTTTTATGATAACAATATAGATCTCGAATGAAAATCAATGAATTGACCATTGTAGATATGTACTATAAAACTTTCATTTATCTAGTTTACTTAGATATATGTATCATGTTCTTTTGTATCAAACGCGTTGGACTACGACTCCTGAGAACTAAAATTGTTGGTTCATATGAACGTGAGCCAGCAACCATTTTTCATTATTCTTTCGCCACAACGCAAGAATTGCTTCACGCTAATAATAGGTGATGTTACCCCCAATCGATTTACAATGGCTCTACCATCTGGTTATTTATATTGTAGAATTACTTTTTTGATTACTACATATGATTCGATAGCGTCTAAATTTTGAGATGACTTTAATAAATGTAAGAATTGATCATCAGTAAAACTTTTAATAGGACGATAGTTACGGTGACAATTTTAATTCATTAAAATTAATTTGGTACTCAAACATACCTGAAAGTAAATTGTTAGCGTTTCTTCAATTAAGTGTCAACTAATAACTTAGTTACGAAGACTGAAGTCTGCGAGAAAATAGATTTAGTCGCGGCCACGGCTTTGATTAAGTTAAATTCGCGTAACTTTTGAACGGTACTCGTTAACAAGTAGATTCGAAAATTTTAAATTTTAACGGATCTTACTTAACAAGATCACGTCACTGTTGGGATGGAAATATTATATTAAAGTTTAGTGTAGACACAGAATTTAAACTCTTGGCTTAGTTATTTTAAATTATAAGTGGTTGTAGAACTTTTTGTGTTGTATTTGTGCTGGCGGATCCAGGAGGACTATAACACTCAAGCCTTCCCCTAAAATCTAAATGTAAGTACTTATATCAATCACTAACAAAGGAAATTAAAGTACTTAGTTCGCTACCTCAAATATTCAAAGTCTACCTAAGGCTGGTCTGAAGACCTCCCCAATCCTATCTAAAATCCGTAATCCGCCAGTGTATAACCTTATAACGTCACTATAACACATATTTTTGCATCAATAAATTGATTTTCGGACAGTATATGAACAATATATAAGTATTTGACGACCCGCGTGGCGGAGCGGTCACCATACCGGTCTGACGCGCAGTGGGCCCCGGGTTCGATTCCCAGCCAGACAGAAATATGAATGATGAGTTTAGATTTCTGTCCTGAGTGTGGGTCTTTGCGTGTCCATGGCACCCACGACACGGGAGAAAATCCTTGTTTGGGGCTATGAGTGTAGAAAGCGTGTGTGTTTATAAATATTTACAAGTTAGCCACATATTGGGCAGACTTAGAAACTTATAGGAACGTGTTATTCACTAAAAGTATTGTATATGTCGTCTTTATATGCTTCAACTGCAATTGCCTTTTTATGTCATTACGATTCACACCAAGTTGTCGATCAATAGGAAGTAATAACTTACATTAATGTACTCATAATTACACATAGCATAATCGTTGTTTAAACAAGTGAACAAATTATTTACCAATCCGTAAAAGTTCCACCGTGTCAGGTTCTACACTCGTACGTACCTGGAAAAGAGATAATATAAGATAAATACATGTAAATACTAGTCGACCAAGCTAACTAGATGAATGGGAGGAATGCGGTCTCCCTCCTCGGTCCCGTCTCATGCCCCGCTTTCGTCCTAGTACCTACCGTTCGCACGTAAACACACTAATCTATTATGATTTACTATTTATTAAATAAATAAGCAAAATTAATTTGTTGTACTCACTAGTTTCTGTTACAATGACGACCTAAATATGTAAAAAAGCGTTGTTAACGTTAAACGTTAAGTATTTCACGTCAAGTATTTAACGTTACATTTCATTGAAATCAACATTTCACAAAAAAATCATTATTGCTATTTTTTTTGTCATCAGTACTTGCATTCTTACGAATGACGTCACGTTTGACATTTGTCTAGTTAGCTTGGTCGGCTTGTAACTTATGATGTGAGTCTTTTTATAATCCAAACGTATTAATATACATATATTCAATACTATCTAACTCTGATATCAAAACGAACGAAGAAAGAGATCCTGTCATGCGGTGGGAAATAAAAATTGTAGCACCCAATTCCAAAAGTATACACTTAATCTGCCACACATATACTAGAGATATAACTTAGATAACTAGCGATAAGATAAGTAATTAAATATAAAAGACTAGCTATGCCTAGCGGTTGCACCCGGTACTACGTAAGAAAAAAATAAACAAACATAGCGAGATCGTATCCGAGTATTGCCTTCCTCGATATGTGGACTATTGAACACAAAATATTTTTTTTTCAATTGGTAACAGTAGGTCCTGATATGAGCGCGTTCAACCAAACAAAAAAAAATCTTCAGCTTTGTAATATTAGTGTAAATAAATAACAATATTAAATACAAATCGACAGCGAGGGTGCTAAATATTAAAGGCGTTTAAGTGAATAAAATAAATAAATCCAAAATGTCCATACGTCACAAAATCACATCCCTCGTACATGAACTGACGTTTTCAGTACATATTGTGTTAACGTATGTGAAATTAAAATGTGAAAGGTCATCGGGTGTGACAGACGGCGGAATCTCGGCTGAGTGATGGATGCGGAGGAAGACTTGTCGGCTTATTACAAAGTTGCTCCCAAACAGAAATCGGTGCCGTATATCTGACATTTCATTATTTTACAAGACAAATGTTGACGTAGTGTTTTGGTTTGTTTGATTCAAATGAAATGTCGTGCGCCTTGTTTTAATATCGAGGGTGATGTACAATTTGTTGGAACGCAAAATTTGTTTGTTGTTATGCAAAAGATTATTTAATATGTTAAGGTATTTTCTGCGAGTATCTGCTTTTGATACGTGTGACGCCTTTAGATTAAGCCTTTTAGTTATACAGTTTGTATCTTCGATCGGTCTTAATTTAAATAAAATTATGACATAGAGAGTTATGTCTCTTTTTTAAAGAAAACTATGCATATTAATTTAACCATGCTAATACTGTAAACGTATAGTAAGGTTTTATAAGAATTGCCATTTAAATCTATTGTGTCGTATTCAAGGTTCAAGTGAACTGGAATAAATAGACAAGGAGAGACAAGGATAATTTATGTTTGTACTCAAATTACTTACTTATTTCTGCGCGTAAATAAGTTAATCTTATTAATATTCTAAATGCGAGAATTTGTAAGGGTATATGTATGTTTATTAGTATTTTATGAAAAAACTACTAGTCGGATTTCGTTGAAATTTTACACACACATAGTTTATGATCTAAATTAACACCTAGAATTCTCATTACTATGATAAACATAACCGGAGCGGGCGAAGTCGTGAAAATAGGGTAGTATAAATTAATGTTAAATAATTACTAAGTGTTCTAAACTTTTTCAATAGTTGGCGTAGAAGGGATAAGCCTACATTTTAGTGAAATATTCATTAAGATCAGACAGAGCGGCTCAATTTCGTCTCTAATGAATACTTGTATCAAGTCGGTATCAAAGTTCAAAAAAGTAAAGTTTCAACGTTGGCTTTATCGTTGTTCAAAGTTTTTAGTAAAATAGTTTCAGCATTAAATAATAAGCCTATTACGAACAGACGTTACGGCCTTGGGCTTATCCTTAATTACTTTGCTTATGTTTTTTTAATTAGCTTACAAATCGCGTGATCTGAATGTAAGATACATTTTGTTATATAACATTTCATTAATTTAAATTGTGTTGTGTTTCATTTTAAGGTAACATTTTCACTGAAATTGCTTAGAAAGAAAAAAGAGTTTAGAAATATTTAAAGTGCATTATAAAGTAACTTTTTCACTGAAAATTGCTTAAAAAACTAAGGACTCATTTTTTAAGTACAATAGTTCACACATGCTATCTTAAATTCATAAAGTCCGTATTTAAAGCTACATTTAAATAAATATAAAGTCAAGTAAACATACTACACTCAATTCAAGTAAAGGTGTATTTAAAATTTCAGCTTAATCGGACACTGAGAAGTGGGTTAAATTAAGCTTGTAAGATTTGACCCAAACATACTTACATACAAACATTGCAAGTTAAATAAAAGCTTTTAAATAATAAATAATATACACTTATTACTGAGAATGACGGCAACTTGCATTGTCATTTAATTATATGAGACGTTTTTTGTACTTCTGAATGTCATTATGTAAATTAAAGGATAAAATATTGGTAAATAATAATAAACCACAAAACTAATATTAATTAAGATAAGTCGTGTTCAGGTTTTTTGTTTCTTGTTCATTAACTTTTTAGTGTTCATTAAACAAACACAACTCTCAGTTACGTCTAAGATACTTGTATCAAAACGGCATCAAAGATCGAATAACCAAAGTTTGAACGTTGGCTTTATCGTTCAAAGTTTTTAGTAAAATAGTTTCAGCGTTAAAGATACATACGCCTATTAGGAGTGGACGTGACGGCGTCGGGGGCTATCTTTTATTACATCGCTTACGACGGATATAAAACTAGTCACAAACACTGAAAAATAGAATGATAAAGCAGTAAGCCGGAGGACATTAAAAGTATCGGTGGTATATAAAAGTTTGGGCAAGTTTAGGCCGATGCGGTGGCCCGATAATGGCGCGTCACTCATCCGCTGCTGGATGCTACAGATTTACATTCACGTGATTTATGACTTCTTCATAGAGAGGGGAAAAAATGTACAGGAAAATACAAGGGAGGTACGTGACGCCTACCACGGACGCCTTCGGAATTGAACGATTATAAGGACCCTTAAACAAATTTGTTTGGTGAAGGAATAAGCAATTTTTAAGTGGCTATTATTTCTTTGGTATATGTTTGCTGCATATTCCAGATTACGATTCAGGGAATGGTATTGTAAATGCCATGGATACCCACAATGGCAAGAGCTCCAACACTCAAGAAAGACATCAAAATTCTGAAAGTTCAGGAAAACATCATGGATATGAAAATAAACACAATATGTTTCAATATTCTAAAAAAATATATTCTAAAAAAAATTTCAAAAAAAAATCTTAATAAATTTAAACTTTTTGCGATACAATTTCTGTTACAAAATGCGCAGAGAAATGTTAATAAATAAATCTCGTATGAACTATTCCTAGTGAGTTGAGATAACTGAAACCTCGGCAAGGAGTAGGGGACGCGATATGCTCTCGAACAAAATAGAAAAAGGATATTGAATCGGCAAGAAAATGCCGTAACTTAAGAAAATGTCACCCTCTATCAACCTTCTACGTGTTGCTTTGTGTTGAACCCCATCTTGATACGAGAGTTCAGGTTTCACTTCTATAACAAAATAATCTGTGCCACTATAAAGTCGGAGCGTCTTTTATATTTGCGCCAGATTTTCCTTAAGTTAATACTTTTATTCGATACTACCTATAGTACCTATAATATGTTTATGTTATTGACTTGTTCATTAAACAAATATTTAATAATGATTTCTACATACACAATCCCGGTAGGATATTCTCCTGTGTTGTAGTTGCCGTGGACAGACATAAAGACAAATAGATTAACACCTAGAAGAGAAATCTAAATCCATCAATCAGATATCTGTCGGACGGGGGATCGAACCCGGAACCCACTGCGCGTCAGACCGTTCTGTTGCGCCGGTTATTTTAAGCATCGTCATAATTAAGCTAAGGAGATCTTCAAACAATCAAGGGACAAACAATTATTAACAAAAAATGAGTATAGAAAGCATCTTTTAAAAAGTACATAGTTCTGAAGTCTGCGCACAGCATGTATCATATTATAATGGATGTATGTACTTATTGATCAAGTATTTCGTGATTTTCAAGTAGCCAATTTGAAGTTGACGAGATTTTCATTCAAAGAAAAAGGACTTCAGAAATAATTTTAGTGAATTTTCGGATGGGAAATATGTAGGGTACTAGATTCAATATTTAAAAGTCGTGTTGAAACTTACATAAAACCGCGCGCATGTGTGTAGGTAACAGCATCAGCTTTTAATATATCAATATTAGCAGAAGTAATCTAGCAGAAAATAATAAGTTCCTTCCGAAATCCTTTGCTGAACCTCCCGAAAAAAACTGATTTTAAATAGTAAATTACTACACAGGGAACTGCTGATGCCTATTTCCAGGATTGTCATCATGTTCTATCACAGGTAGAAAGGCAGTCTTTCTTCCCGGTGCCAATATCACGTAGATTAAATATTGTATATTCAAATACAATTGCATAGTAACGAGATAGACTCCTTTAATAAGTATAATATTAACATTTGTAATTATACAGCGCAACATAAGTAATGTCGACACAATTACTCCATCATTGTTGTTCAAACTGTCTTATATTGTTCACGTAATGTACGCTCCCAAAATGGAGAATCTGTGCAAAAATGTAAAAAGGTCATCCTTTTATCTCACAATTTGCAATTTGAATACGCAGACAAATTAATCCAGCAAAAAATTAACCAAAAGAATACAAAGCGGCAACGCGCGAACAACGGTTGGCTCCGAAATATGCGGCTGAGGATAACATTACAGTCTATTTCGTGTACACAGTATACAGAAGTGTTGCTAACTCGACTTTGTCACATTTTTACGTTTTTGCTTCCGTGCATATTCGTTCTGCAAAAATCTGTTGACTAAAACTTTAATAAAGTAAGCTTTCTTCCAACTCTTCCACTAACCAAACACTAGCGTGGACTGTCGCCAACGGGCGAGCGTGCAATCTTTTTGATATTCAGAACACGTCGTTCAATTCCAAAGGTAGCGTTTGTTATTCTCTAACAAAGAAAATCACGCAATGCATTCAGACAAAAACAAGAAATCTCCAGTAACTAATTTTCGCTTCTAGTCTCTTGTGAATAACCGGGAACGTGTGGAAAATATCAGACGCGGCGTCTTTTGGAGATAATAACCTGTCTTGTTTTCCGTTGTGTTCGTCAAGCCGTCCTTGTTTTGTGTTCGGGCGTAGAAAGGGAAGGTGGAGGGTTGTTTTGTCACTAACGCATCATTTGTACTGTTTGCGAGACCGTTATTGAGCTTGTTTTTGGCAAACTGACTGGCGTATTGCTACGCCCCCCGCCTTCCAGCCGAAATGAAAGAGGATTTCGGTTCAGGCCGGAGAATTGGTTGCCTTCATTACAATTAACGGTCTCTGTTTGCGCGTCTGGCGAAACACTGGTATTAAGAGTAATTAACCGGCTAATTGTGACGGCTACGACGGCGGACAAAATAATGAAAAGATTAAACAAAAGCTCACGTGCTACTTTTAAAATGTTTTATTCGTTACATTCTGTGTACTTTTGTTTAAGTTAATTACCGGGATTAATCTGGCAAGCAAACACTTTTTATATAATCGACGAATTTTAAAGTCTCGGAGCAAAGCGACATAAGTAGCAAGTAATAGTGCGTTAATTATTAGCGATTCATTTGTGGTCTGAACTTCGCAAATATCCATCCTTCAGTACAGACGTTATTATTGTTGATATTTTTTTACAATTCGATTGTCAATCTGATCTTAACGCACTTTCCAAGTTTGTAAGGTTTACAGATTATGTCACATAACAATGGACTTATGTTATGAGATATAATCTGTAATGTATGTTATGGAGTCTATAGGAAACAACGCAAATAAGTAATTGTTCCATATATATTTGCAGCTGTTTCGAGTTGGTTATGTAAGATAAGGTGCTTGATTACAGGTAACTTATCAGCGTAGATCGCGTCACATCATCTGAGACTTCAAAATACGAAGGTCATCCCATCGGGTAAGACCTAAAGTGCTAAAGAATAATTTCATTCATGATTCGCCTTTAATATTTTGCAAAAGGTTTATG
Organism: Cecropterus toxeus; assembly: GCA_018249875.1. Lineage (NCBI taxonomy): Eukaryota > Metazoa > Arthropoda > Insecta > Lepidoptera > Hesperiidae > Cecropterus > Cecropterus toxeus. The sequence goes on along the minus strand of DWNE01002500.1, from coordinate 2,059 downwards.
TTATTAAAAATACTATCATAACAATCGTTTCTTTTATACACGAAAAAGAAACCCGCACTTGTGGTATTTTTATTTTAAATTACGAAAATACGTAACAAATTACACGTAGTTACCTATTTGTTATTCTTTCAAAGAAAAGTACCGCATGTTACATAAACTGAAATAACCGCGAACAATATATATTGTTCCATTTTATCCCCAGTCGATAATTCAAATTACGGACACAAAGAAATTCATAACCGCAATTATTTTCGTCCCACCAAATTATTCCGAGAGCGCATCACTAAACGCTAACGAATAATTCGGCGAACTCAAAATTCACAATATGAGGACCGAATGACTGAAATAAATAAGTAGAGCTCAATTTATTTTGTAGCTCAATTTGCGTTGAGAATGCGACGCACCCTCCCCCAGCCAAATGTATATTAATGTCCCACCCGAACCACAACAGTAATATTGTTTTCTTTTTATTTCTCGTGACCTCGAAAGCTTTTAGTAGTGTCAACTATTACATTGGCTTTTTACGGTTGCAAGTAATGTATAGACGGCAACGGCATAGGTCTCGGACGAACGTTACGTGGTTTTGTTCTATTAGGCTTGTTACTTTTGAAACAAAGACAAAAAGTGTATATACCTACATATACAGTTAGGTACATTTTTTTTGTTTTTATTTTATTAGATGAAGTAGCAAACGAGAATAAAGTCCAATGATGGTAAGTGGTACGGTAAACTATTTGAAGTTATCACAGATGCGTTGCTACTCCCGTGGACTAAGATGGTCCCTTCATATATAAGTGAGTCGGCAACCATACTCTTCCACCGAAACGCAAGAACTGCTTCTCGCCGGTAATAAGTGATACTGTGGTATCCCCGGTCCAACTACATGGGTTCTACCACCTGGTAATATGTGTATGTACATACACACGTAAATATAAATGTACTTTATGTTCAAGTTTGTTAACCTACTTGCTGTTTGGAAGCACCACCGCAGCATTTACGAATATTTCTGCCATTTAAAACCAGTGAAATTCGGCCTCATTCTGGTTTAGAGGCTCGTGGCAAAGGGGGCTCATAAAAAATGGTAGCAAGGCATTTGCTGCCATAGACGGAACTTCAATTGTCTGATTTAGATTACAGGAATTCATGGGGGAAGTGTTCATTTACCGTCCGGTAAACTACATGCGACCGAAGTTTTATGAGAAGCAAAAACTGTATGAAATTGCTAATAAAAAAGTGTATCTATGTACCAGACATGGGTCTGATTTACACAGACATATATTATGTAAAGGTATTTTTCATAATAACTAAAACCCTAATAGTATATAAAAAATATAGTGCCCGAAGCCATAATAATATTCATATTTCAATAAAATATGGGCAATATTAGATTCAGTTCATATCTGTATGGGGTATGCGGTACGCAATAACAGTTCCAAGAATAAAATTCTACGTAGATACGTAATACCTTGCGCCAAAAATAGTATGGACCTTTGAATGTTACGTTTATATTCATTTTATTGCGAGGAAAATTGTTATACTAACAAAGTTATTTTTGAATCACCTAATCCGGTAAAGTAGGTCACAAAAATACAAGAACATTTACTTGAATACGAATGCAGTTCAGTCTAAATAGAATTAACGATGACCGAGCACAAAGTCTGATACAGAAAAGCTATGGTTTTGGGTTTGATTCCAGGTGATGATAAAAAAATATGTGAGCATGTTTTATCGAGGGCATGTTGCGTATTATGGTATTAATATGTCATGTTAAAATGAGTTTCTGAGAACAGTGATAGCCTAATGGTTGAAACTCGGCCTCTCAATCGAGGGTCTGAGGTTCAAATCCCACCACTGATTTTTATAAAATTATATGCGTATTAGAATTTAATTATCACTGCTTTGCGGTGACGGAAAAAATCACGAGGAAACCTGCACATCTGAGAGTTCTCTAAAAAAAGAGTTCTCAAAGGCGTGTGAAGTTTACCAATTCGCACTTGGCCAGCGCGGTGGACTATGGCCTAAAACTCTCTCATTCAGAGAGAAGACCCGTGCCCAGCAG
>DWNE01002499.1:0-18704 GCA_018249875.1 Cecropterus toxeus | reverse complement strand
ATTATGTATAAAAATCGTTATTAGGAATAAGGATAACGGAATGTTGAATAAAAAAATCACAACATCTGAACATATTTTATTAATAGCACAACAACACTAAATCTAAAATTCTTATTTTATCACATCTTTACAATTTCTTTACCTTCGCATTCCAACCATTGTGTTTCAATTATACAGTTTACAAAGATATGCTGCCTTCCATTTCTAAAATATCACCCAAAAATACAGCCTTCTCTATAACACTCAATACCCAAACCTTATTGGTTACATTTACACCTATATATACAATAAACATCTATGTAACATCGATTAAATCAATAATTTTCTAAAATACATCAAGTTTAACAACAATATCTTTTCTATTCAATTAGGCATATTTATTCAATGTAACGTAGAATTATACGTATCTCGGAGATAATAGTATTCTGTTCTACGCACACGCTCGTGCCATGAGCCGGTGCGTGCACGGCGCGTAAACGCTGCGGACCGCCGCGCCACCTTTCCGTATTTACATTAAGCTGGATATCCACTATGTTCATGCACAAACCTCTATGCGAGTATCTGCAACACCTCGTATGGAGATGGTACGCGCAGCTGTATCTACGGGCAGAAACACGCATGCTCCGCGGTGTCCCATTGTCCCAGTGGTAGAATACATACTCTACATATATTTATTTTCTTTGTGCTCTTGAAAATATAATTTTCAGATCTCCTCAATTTTGGGAATCTAATCTCACATTAATATACATACCTAATTACTTTTTCTTCAGACGTACGCGCCAATATGTCTGTACTCGCTTCCACGAACACACTGAGTTCCATTGTGTGTTCGCGCAAAAACTGCCACAGCATGAAGCGTTCGCCGCGGACCGCGCACAATTGCACTTTATAATAGCGCGAACTCATTGATAATTGGAACGATAGTAAATTCGTCGAGGTTGAAAAGAACATGGTGGATACGCAACTTTATACCTAATTATGGCGATTCTAATACTGATTGACGGCTAAAACTAACGGGCGCGATCTTTTCTTAAACGACTAGGCGCCTACTCTATCGCATCTCGAAGTCACCGACCACTTTTTACTATACATTACACGTACATTACCTACATGATTTTAATTTTCAATAAACAGGTCCAAACGGTATAGGGACATATATTTTCAAATTAATAGATCAGTTACTTGTAAATCTGGGTATAAAAAAATATTTTCGGGATAATAATTAAGAAATATATCAAAATAAATTCGTCTAAAAAAATAAAAACAATCACTTAACAGACGTTTCTTATAATCTAATAATCTAAAAATTCAGTAAAATATCGACAAGTCTAATTAGTAATTACTAACCGACTTGATACAACTTTGCGTACCTACTGTGTTACGTAAATATTTCATGCTATCACTGAAAATGCACTACAATTTTATTCAGATAAATCATTTAATAAAACTTAAGATATTTTGTTTGATCTAGACATACTATACGTCAGTTGTTAATACCATCTCTGTAATAAAAATAAAGTGCAATATTAAAATATGCTAATAGTTATGGAACATTTATGTACCTATCTACGTTTAATTATTAAAATAAAATTTTAAATAAAAAATTAAATTTAAAAGTTGGAATAAGTTAAAATATAGAAAAAAATAACAAGAATTACATGATCATTCATATGTTCGGTTGGCATTTTCAAATAATTAATAAATTATGTAACTATTATAGCTATTTCCAAAATTCATACGATTAAAGACTTATAAAAACACTGTAAAAGGAGGTATAACTTACAAGCTAGGTACAGTAATTAAAAAGAACACAAAATTACAGACTATTAATTTCTTACACGGATATCTGACCGTAATGACTGTCGATATTTGTTAAACCTATTCTACAAAAGAGAACACAATTAAAATAAGTATAGAATCGAAGATAAGGAACTACTTTTTATTATAAATAAGCTACCTTTTTGATGAGTTCAATAACTCAGACTTTCTATCTACAGTTTACTTAGGATTTTACCTAATTTCATGGATTAAAATATAGCATGAAACGATGCAGCGTTTTAATTTACGTATAATGTTATTTATCGAGCTACTAGCTCAATAACCATATTGGTACTTGTAAATAAAGTTAAGTTAAAAAGAACAAAAATTTGGCAACGTTTGAGCGATGGCAATTATTAACTTTGTTAGATATTTGTGCAATAAATAGACGGATTTTATTATAGCAATACGGATTGGACGTACAAACATATTCTCAGCGTAATGTCATTGAGCGTGGGATTATTATGATTCCAAAGTATATAAATGTTAAAAAGTAAAGTAAATTACATAAAAAAATATCGATTAATATTTAAGGAACGAGTACATGAGTGATTATTTATTAGACTCAAAGTCAAAAAGGCAATTAAATCGCAATGTTGAGTTTACAACTCATTTAAAATTAGAGTTAACTATGTTTAGATGAATAGTGTCATAGAGATATTATTGATTTGATCAGATTTTTTCAACAAAAATAAGCCAATCTCGAATCAAGTTCACAAGCTCATACCTTAGATCTAATTGATAATAAACAATAGTTCGCGTATTATCTGTTACTACCCTGCCTTTATAATTTTCTCTCGACGTCACTGACCAATTTATAGAATTTACATCTCCGTGTTTGATAGTATTTTTTTATTATTTAAATAATGATATAAATTGACACTGTCTGAGACGAAAGAAATCATCTCTAAATTGCATCAAAAATTCAAAGTATAATATTGTCTATGAAAAATATTAAAGTGACTTTCTTAGCACCACTAACCTCGTCTTACTAATCCATTTCAAATGTAAACTTATATTTCGAAAAACTGCCAGCATAAGAACCATTGAACGGTTATATTGCATCATTCAATTGCATTCAATGATGGATTATATATACGCATAAACTGTATTATGCAAAATGCATCACAAATAATAACAATCAATAAAGGTACATACATTTAAAATTATATTAATAATTCAAACATTCTACTATAAACATACAGTCAATTCCAAACATTTTTATGAGCAAAATATACATTTTTATTCCTAAGACTACTCAAACCACATATTGAAGATTTTTCGCCTAATATATTGACAACCGCACATCTCTAAAATCTATATTCACCATGTATTCAACATTTTATATTCTAAAATGGCACTACTATTTTATGTTTATACTACCACTAATATATCATGTTATAGAGATATTTAGAACCTTTTGTAATTTGAGAAAAAATGGGTGCTCTCCTTTGTATTAATATATTTTACAGTGAACAAAACATTGTGCTTTGAGTAAATCCCATAACAGTATTTAAGATCCAATTGTTAAACACCTATGTCAAGTTAACGTTAAATTTTCCCATGTTTATCGAGCACGTTAGTTTTTGAAGTAATTTTTTCACTCGTTGATTTAGCAAACGTGGTAGTTGAGGTATTTGTTGTAGAAGGCATTGAACTGACAGTTGTTGATAATTTAACACCAGATACATTTGAGGTTGTTTGAGTTGGTTCTATTCTTGATGTAACTGAGGATTTGGCACTAATGGGAATTGTAGATAGTAGTTTTGTGTCGGTTTTTGTTATTGCAGTAGTGCTCGAGGGCACTATTGTGACTGGAATTTTCGATTTGTCTTCTGAAAGACTTTTATTTTGTAGCTTATCAGCTTTTTGTAATTCACCTGTATTATTTAAATTTTTACTAGCGGAAGATGGACCGTCAGAAATATCTTTGGATACAGGTGCATTTTTCAAATTCTGTACAGTATTAGTTTTCGCCGATATTTTTGTTACAGCTGTTATTGGCGCTTTTTCTGCGCTATTATTTGATGGTTTAAAAGACAAATCTTCCTTTATCGATTTATCTTTTAAAGATTTACTAATTGGAACTGAACTCGCGGTCGTTTTACTATCTTTTACCACTGATTGATTTGTATGTATTGATTTCGTAGTAGCCATATTTGGTTTTTGAGTAACTCCTTTGCTAACACCAGTGATTTGTGATGAATTTTCAAATGCAGATTTGCTTGTTTGATTTGAACCGACTACTGTTTTAGTTTCTTTTATTGGATCTGGTTTTATTGGAGTTGTTATTTGTGTCATTGTGACCGCAGTGGTAGATTTTTGGGACAGTTCCTTGGTAGTTGACAAATTTTCAGTTATTGGTTTGTAGATTTCAGTTGGCTTTACCGATTTTTCTTTTAATCTAGAGTCTGATTGGACAAACGATGTTGATGGTTTCGATAAGACTGTATCAATCACTTTTGGAGAGACTTCTTTAGCAGTTACGGCAGTAAGCGATGAACTTTCTGTAACGGGTTTAGTAATTTTATTTGGTGTAATTACTTTTTTTTCTATCGCTAAGTCTGATCTTAATGAGGTTGTTGAGGGTTTTGATTTAAATGTGTCATTCGATTTTGTTGTACCATTTTTAGAACTGGCAGTAGTTATTAAAGAATTTTCATCTGCAGGCTTAGTAATTTTGCTTGAAATTGAGCTCGTTTTTGTTTCTCTTGTATCAATTTTGAAGGCAGTTGTTGGCTTAATTGATTGAATTGGGTCTTTTTGTTTAGTTTCTTTGGTTGTCATAGTAGTACTAAATGATGAATTGTCTTTTACGGGTACGCGATCTTGTGATGAACTCACTAACATTTTCGTACCTTTTTCTGAATCTGATTTATGTGATACCCCTGCTGACACTGTTAAATTACCTTTGGATTGACTAGTTGGCAACTTTGCACTCGAAGTACTTGCAATACTTGTAGAACTAATTATATCCTTTGAAATTTTTAAGGTTTCGTTATTTATTACATCATCTAATTTATCACTTTCACATATAGCGTACTTCTGACGTTGTAATTGCTTACTGCCACTACTAGTACCACAAAAATTTTTATCGTCCTTTTTCATGACATCATCTTTCACTACAGGAGATTTTAAATTAGACACGTTTGGATATTGCAATGTTATACTGCCGTCAACTTCAACATTTTTTACATCAGTGATTTTTTGTACTGATTTTAGATTATCTTTAAAGCCATCATCAAGATGTTCTTGAATTGATTTAATTTTTTTATCTGATTTACTTATCGACGGCTGAAGTTGTGGCGTAATTTGACTTACTATTTCACTTTCGATACTTTTAGCCCCTGTAGTGGCTATGACATTTTCTTTTTTTGAATCAGTAGATTTATTTTGCAATTTTAATTCGGGCTCCGACGAAACAGACGATTGATTATCTAATACGTCGCTTAATCTTTTTACCATGTGTTCAGTACTTGACCTATAAGGATCTGATTTCCCGATTTCTGTTCGTGCTATATGAGAACTACCATAATGTTGTGTATTAGACATCAGATTTTTATCTTGAGAGCCCGTTGGTTTTAAAATACTGCTGCTGGTGCTCGGTATAATATTTTTGTTTGCATAATCTGGAGAAATTCCTGCTTTAACAACACTACCTTCTACAGTTGATAGGATTGGCACTGGTGTAACTTGAATTGGCTCCATATTCTTTGTTATATTGTCTGCATGAATTTTTGCAGTTGTGAAAATTGACGATGTTTGATTGGAGCGGACAGCAGGCCTACATCCACTTATCTCAACAAGAACAGGACTTTTAACAGTAGTTCCAACTTTTGAAATATCATGACCTCCAAAAACGTTCGTATTCATATGATTATGTAGTGTTCTTGATATATTAGAATTTGTAGTTATAGCTGCTGTGGTGCCGATATATTTAGTTACACTGCTATTTTCAACGTTGTTGTCAGAATATATTATATTATCTCTTTCACCCAGTGAATCAGTCTTAGATTTCGACAATAAATATTTGGCACTTCGATTTGCTGTTTCATTTTTATCTATTTGCAATAGTGGTTCGATCACTGTATCGTCCGACTCATGGCTGAAATTTTGAACTTTCCTCTTTATAGAATTTCTTTTCGTTTTTATAATTCCTACGCTTGCCTTTCTAAGTTCATTTTCAAATCCACTGGTGATAGATGTACTATCCCCACCGTCTTGGGACGTCTGCAATGAATTAATTTTGAAATGTTAAATAAATAAATATGAAACGTTACGGCGTAATAGATATGGACAAGTGAGCTTGCAAAAGTCATTCAGATAAAAGAAGTTGTAACAATATTTTGTAGTTTGAAGCAAACACTGAAAATTATAATATTTGACTCTCTTATTACAAATATTCACTTAAGGCAGTTTTTTTAATAAAACACTAACAGGGTCACACTATGAAGATTTAATTTTCGAGTTCAAATATTAAGGCACCTTTTTTGTCATTTTTGGTAAATTAACCACTAAGGGTTGAACGCGTAACCAGCTAGAAGACATGGAGACCTCGACGATTTATTAAATTGGAATTATTGGATACGTGTGTATCGTAGAACATTGTAGGCGATGTACCGTTAGGTACTAAACCCAGAAAACCCATTGTTGTTTTTTGGAAATTATTTATATATTTAATCAAAGTTATTATTACCTTCCGCATGACAAGCAGCGGATGGGCAAGCGTTGGTCAAGCGCCATGTTCGCGCGGCACCTTGCGGCCGCGGAGTAGCAACGCGGGGGGCTCCGTCTCCGGCAAACATGTGGTGCTCACTGGCCCAGCCGCGCCCCATTCTTCAGTGGGACGGGAGAGGAAACGCGCTTTCTGTAAACATTCACCCATGTGATTTTTTTTATAAGAATTAAGTAGCAAACGAGCGTGCAGTGATGGTAAGTGGTAACTGCTGCCCATGGACGTCTGTAAGCAACTTTATAGAGAACAGAGGTTCTATTTAAATTCGATCACAGATGCGTTGCTGCTCCCGTGAGCTACTCGTAATATGGTCGCCTCATATAAGTGAGCCGGCAACTACACCCTCAAGCGAAACAAGAACTGCTTCACGCTAGAAATAGGTGTGGCAGACGAACAAAAGACGAGATAATGCATTTTAAATACTCTCATAACTTCGAAAAATTAAAGCTAGAAATCCGTGATTTAAACCTTCAACGAGAAAGGTCGAAGTTCATACGCCTCACTTCTCAGCTATCGCAGTTTTTTTAATAGATGTAGCAAATAACCACAAACACCAGGAAAATTAATTCGCAGCCAGTGATGGCTCTAGATATCGGTAACCAATGATGAGTTAAATAGGACTACTATTTAGTCGATCAAAGATGCGTTATTGGTGTTTAAGAAAAAGTTAAAATTTTATTTTTGGTGTATTAAGAGATACAACAGCGTGATGAGATAAGGTAATACTGTTATATCCCCCATATGTATTTAAAGGATGTTTCGCTATTATTTAACAGTGAAACTCATGACTACTGTATATAACAGTCATGTTTTACTCAGCTTTCCTACCACCTTCCTATGGTAACTATGATCTGCTTTAGAAACTATCAAGTTGGCGAAGATAGATTGCGATGTCAGAAGACGAATTTACCGACAATTTAGAAGATTATCTATTCTAACCAACATTTTTTTTTCAAAAGATATCACTAACCTCCATAATAGTGAGTTCATCAGGGCCACTGCATATTTGATCAATTGCCATCAGGACCACCACGATGACGGGCAACACACCAAGAGTCCAGCCAACAGCATCTGCCCACATCGGATAAACGTAGTGCCCATAGGATGCCGGTTTGTACTCAATCCAATTAAATATGAGAATGAACTGTAACAAGACACACGTTTTAAAAGCCAAAAAAACCGAGTGTGTAGAAGCGCGAAATAAGAAAAAAGCAAATTAAATATGCAATTTTAATTTTATGAAGTTTTAATGTGCTCACTGTCACTCACGTACTAAGACCAATCCAACGACATCTCATAATATGAGGTATAACATATTATGTTAACATTATCGTAAAAAGGCGTGAAGTCTGGTGAAGATCCATTAAGACGATTCAAGTCCTAGGACTTGTACTGTGATCTATACCAATATTAATTTACATAAATATACACTAGACATACAATATTAATATTTAAAACATAACCTATGTGTTTCAACTTTGTACCTACTGTCTTCTTTTTTAAAGTTTGGCTACGTAATAAAAAAATGTACCCAATACCCATCGTATTATATTTCGAATACTTACCCATTTTAATTTGCCAATAAACAAATTATTTATTAATGAAAAGAAACATATAGAAACTACTTACTACTAATGCTGCAGGTGTGATTGCACGCCACATCGCACTCCAGAAGAATACCCATAATTTTGATTGCTTTCCAATCATTCGCTGAATATCGCGGCAAAACTTTTCAGCGCCGTAGATCCAAGCAATTAATATACATTCACCGATGGCGATTATCAGAACCGACCAATTTGCCGCGTACTTATCCATCAACTGAAGCCAGTACATTCCACTCTAAAAATACAACAACCAAGTTAATTTAATTTCTAAACCTAAATAAATGCTTACTAGTACGAAGAAAGTAAAATCAAAGAAAATGCTTACATTTGTAGTGAAAATCAGGCCACCGAGATAGCCAAATACAGCCACGGAAAACACAACCCATCCCTTCTTCTGACGGAAATTGGGAAATCGGTCAAGAATAGCCGTGGTAACCGTCTCCATGAGTGCAAACTGAAAATTATAAAACTCATTTAAAAAATCTGGATTATTCAAGAATTCTAAATCTAAAGATTGCTATTTACCTGTGAGTCAAGTCCCAATGTTAGCAGCATGAGGAAGAAGAGTATGGACCACAGTGGAGAAACGGGCAATCTAGTCACAACTTCGGGATAAACAATAAATGCCAAGCCTGCGCCTTGATCTACAACGCGATCGACATCCACTTGCAGTTCATGGGCTAAAAATCCTATTACGGAGAATATCACGAGACCGGCGAAGAAAGACGTGGCTATATTAGAAACAGCCACTATTAAAGAATCACTGAAAATAAAAACATGTTGCGTCTTTATAACAAAAACCCTTACATAACTAAGTCTATACTATGTATAGACTATACTAGAGAATACTTACATGTAGCAGTTATTGGAGAATTTATTGTAGGATGAAAGAGTTATAAGCCCGCCCCACGCAGGACTCAACGCAAAAAATATTTGCACAGCAGCGTCTCCCCATACCTGGAATGCATATAAATAACTCACGTAATAATATTTGAAACCATTTAAGGACTAGTATAGAATCGTGAGAATTTATTTTTTCATTACCTGGGCGTTCAAAAGTTGACTGAAATCGGGTGTAAGATAGTACAAGATGCCAGTAGATGCACCCGGCAAAGTGACACCGCGAAAGAACAAAATCACCAAAACCACGTATGGAAACAAGGCCGTGAAGTAGACCACCTACAGAAAGTACATCTGTTATTATCACAGTCTTATATTATCGTTTATAACTTAACTTCAAAATGAACATGATTTAAATCTTCTTATCTTATTATATATACGCAGTTAAGATCCTTCATTTTTCAATTAATGTTCCAACAATGAGGAATTATACGCTTTATTTCGCATACCATTGCGAACAGATATGAGCGTAGCAGAGTGAGAAAAGTTAAACGGAAAATAAATACCTAAGCAATGTAGTAATATTGCTTCTCCGTAGAAATCCGTCTAATTATCGTCTCCCGTATGGGAGTTATACAGCTTCCTCTATTAACACATCTCCGCTCTGTTTTAGTGAAAACATCTAACCTTCACTATCCGACCTCATTTCCACTCTATCTCCTTGTTCGTCTATACCAGCGTAAATATTACACGAATTCAAAATTATGATTCAGTGATTGTTATGATAATATACCCAATAACTACTTACCAACTAACTGTAACTGAAGCATTTTAGATCTTACTTGGGCTTACTTGTTTTATAAAAAGCAGAAGTTCTCTAACAGTGTGTATAGCAAGCGATCGTGATTTTAATTCCTGTAATAAAAATTGTGCTAAAATATATTACAAACCTTTCCAGAAGACTGGACACCTTTGAACAGACAAAGAAAAACGATAAGCCAAGCAGCAAATAAACAGACGGCCATACCCCAGCGCACTTGGCCAGTTTCTTCAATGCCAGTAGATAGTCCAAGGACTTGGTTACTGCAAGAATTATATATATTATCATATAGGAGTTGGAAGCGAATGAGAAGTCAAACTGATGTTAAGTGGCCACTGTTACCATATAGGACTAGTCCTATCCGAAGTTAACGACACGTTCACTCTCTTTAATCGTGAAATATCCTCCTTAAAATCAACATACAGCAGTGCTTCAGACTATTGTCATTAGGTAGAAATAGATATAAATCATTATTCATATCAGGTGCTGAACAAAAATCAACAGGTTTCTCCTGATGTAGATTTCAAGAGCCAACTCAATAGCTCTATTTTAGGAAATTTGCCAAGTTGGGCCATCAATTCAGATTTCTACTTAAAAGGTGGCGATCTCCAAACAAGAGCAATACTTACGTAAAGTATTCTTCAGCAGGAGGCTTTCTGATAGCCACTTCTGCTAGTGCTGCTATATTGTGAAGTTCCGAATAGGTTTGATTGACGCATTGTCTCAGATAATAGGTTCCGTTTTTAGCTTCGCACTCATCTGCTTCCTCATATGAGTAACAAACTACAAATTACAATTATAAAATAATAAAAAATATAACGTTGATAAAGTTCAACGGCATATTTAAACTCTTTATACTGACAAAACTTACATATTGTGCTCCAATCTGCGTCGCAGTTTTGCCACGGCAATCGATGGGAGAAAATGCTCATGAAAGACACCGCCATGTAATAGATTGTCCATGCAATGATGAGATTGTAGTATAGCATGACGATACTTGATACTATGACCATGCCATAGCCAAGTCCGCGAAATAGGGGGCAGAATTTATTGTAAACGGCAACGGGTCCCAGAGCAGCGTATTGGCCAAAGGAGAGTTCCATGAACATCAGTGGAAGGCCGGCTATTATAAGCATTACCGTAAATGGTATAAGAAACGCACCTAAAATAAAATATATTGATTAGTAGACCCTTTTTATTTCATAATATTTATGGCGAATTATATTAGGTACAATATTTTCTTTATCTGATTCTCTCCGATAATGGATTGATAATAATTACGACAAATTCCTTACACTTGAAGGTATTATTCTAAAATTATCAGTTATATTTAAAATAATTTAGCCCTATACACATTACATTTACATTATTAAACAGAGCAGTACTTTTTACAACTGCCTTAAACTCTATCTCTATATATAAAGTCGAAGACTTTTATAAAATTTAAAATTTGTATAATACCTCCTCCGTTGTTGTAACACAGGTACGGAAATCGCCATACATTGCCCAGACCGACACTATAGCCAAGCAAGGATAGGAGGAAATCGAATCTACCCGTCCAATTTCCGCGTTCAGGCTCCGTGTCTTCAGTCGCTTGTTCCAACGCCATTTCATTGCACTGTTATAAAATACATCGTACTACAACCTTTCGTTTGTATAATACATGAATGAAGCAACTTGAACTTATGCACACATACCCATTTAAATTTCACCCATTTACAATATATTTCTAATTAATAGACTAAACTGTATCAATGGTATCAAATAAGAAAATCTAGTTATTTTACCTTCATTTAATAAAGTAAAATTTGATTCATACTTCATTCGCCTTCCCAGATATAAAAGATGTAACTACTTATCTAAAACTACGTTACTAGATTCATGAATGAAAGGAAAATGCGCAAATAATAGGACGCATTAATATGGAAAACAGAGAAATCTACACACTTAAAATAAATTGAATATTGCTCAGATAACTGCTACCACTAACTGCTACAACTTAAATCATAGAACTTTACGTTTAGTAAAGTTCTATGTAATTATATTATATTACGTTACATTGATTTTCGAAACGTATTACAAAATGAATTACATAATATTTTTCACGTTCCATGTTATAAAATATCTAAAAAAAAAGAACAGACATGTCTATATTACCGGAAAGATTTTTCAATTTAATTAATTATATATTGTTCAGAAAAAGAGGTGAGTAAAATAAAACAACTATGGTTTAAAAATATATATAGTTATCTACTTACATCAGAATATTTTACATCCATTGCTGGAATATTTTTCGTCACTGCTGGGATGGGGGTCTGGGTTAATTTTTCCGCCTTCATATTGCTGGACATTATTTAAATTACTTCATAATAAAATCAATGATTAATAAATTGTTAACTGCACGACGACCATCTCAAATCGCACATTACATTCCCGTAAATTGGCTAACACTGCGCGGGGTCATTGAAAAAGGAAAATATATGATATGTATAGAAGACGATGCCCGTTTTTCATCTACAACTAAAACACAACAAAATAAGTACGATTTTGAGTTAAATGAACATTAAATTCGAAAACACGAAACGCAGGAACGCGCAGATGTCAAGTTTCGCATCGACCGAACTCTGAATGAACATCTAGGTCAATATCAAGCCTCCGCCTCCAATCCCCCCTCGCCCTGCTCTCCTGAAACCCCTCGTGAAACCGTCTCTCCCAGACAGAAAATCATATGGAAATGCCCGCGTCATTTTGTTAACGCCGTTGTACAGCTATCTTAATGTTTACAGGACTGTCTAATTAACATATAATCACATCATAGTGTTATGAGCATACATTGTGGCATTTAACACAATTACCATACGAGTTTTAGTTAGCCACCATTAAGTACATTCAATCATATAGTATTGTCGTATAATAAAAAAATAAACAATTAAATTATAATTAATGCATTTTAATTTCGCAGTAAATGAATCCTAAAATGTTGTTGAGAGATTGTACTTGAAAAGCCATTTCCAAGTTTTAAATTATTGCTTTGTGCAAAAAACAAAGCAGCAAAGCTATCAAAAGATTAATTGAGACATTAATGAAAGCACCCAGAAATTATTTCATGAGTGCACTGCTGCACAGCCGCTACGACGCGGAAGGTCGCTGAAAGTAGAGCGGCGTATTGATTGTAGAGCCGTGCGCGGCGTGCCCTGGTGTACTAACCCGCCTACAATGAATTTACGGCTGAAACTTTAAATATGACATTACAGTCAGAACATTATGATTTGTTTTTCACTAAAGTATTTTTTTCTCAAAGAATCATCGTAATACCTACACTAAAGTAAAACAATGAGGCTTACACCCAAAAGAATTTCGATTGGCGCCCACTATGGGGCAAATACGTTTAAAATTGAAATAAATCGTTTTTATCGCTTAAACGATATTATGATTTTGATAAATTGCTATTTTTGTTGTTTTATATTATTCATATTTTAATTAAAATATTAGTTAACTATATTCAATATAATACCTACTTTCTTTTGGCTTTTGAATGCAAATTAACTATAACGTATACACATACGTGATAGTTACTTTGCATTCAAAAGCCTCGCATCAAGCACGTTCTTTAGAATTTTAACATATAAGATGAAGAGCTATCCTATAAATCCCCTAAAGATCATAAATAAAATATCAAAGGCAAGTATATAGTACATTTTCATAAAATTACATAGGTTATAATATGTATTTTGTGGAAATTATGATAGAACTAAAAGTTTCAGTATTTAATTGTGCCTATCACGAATTAAATAGAGAAAAATACAAAGTAAAGTAAATAAGTCAATAATTAAGAAACAAACAGATGAAATATAACAAGAGAATCAAGAGATGAGAGAAATTACTTGATTGCTACATGATCGCTACGACACAGAAGGTCTTTGAAAGTAGAGCAGCATATTGATTGACGAGCCGTGCGAGGCTTAGGCACCCTGCTTTCCGATCTAACGTGCGTACCTACAACGATAGATTATACGACAGTCACACCAAACAGTCATTGTTATGTTATTTGGTAAGTAACAGCAAAAATATATCATTTACAAAAATACCGTTAAAAATTAAATAAAGTTGGGGTGCCTTTATGATACTTTTTATATATACGATATTTTATATTTTAACCCACCCTTAGACTTTGCAGAAAGTATCATAGACTATTTTAGGGTTCCGTAGCCAAATGGCAAAAATCGGAACATAGATTCGTTATGTCTGTCTGTCTGACCGTCTGTCCGTATGTCACAGCCAATTTATTAAGGAGAATACTATTAAGACTACAGAGTTGAATCTTAGTAGGTAAGTGTATTCTGTAAATCGCTTTCGGAATTATGTACAAAAATATATTAAATTTAGTGGGGGCTCTCGTTACATGGAACTGAAACTCAAAACAAATCATACCTACACGAGTGGAGTGTCTATAGATCGGTCTTCAAAAATGACATTATTCAAGGACAATTGTTTAAGAGATAAACTAAGTGAATGAAAAGTATGGATAAAATATATGTTATAGATGTCTAGGAAAACTTTCAACGAAAATTGGTTCGAAGTTCGAACAAGATACTGTTGACAGTTTTTGAAATATACTTACCTACCTAGCACTTTTTCGAAAACCGAAGAACATAATTTTATAATTCATAAAAACACTAAGAAAAACTTGTTGGTAGTTGGAAAACTGTTCAACTTTATTTAATATTTTTACAACAGAGCTATATTTTTTCGTTAAGATTTGTGAATAATACCTAATGCTACAGAACCCTTCGCCTGCGAGTCCGACGCTTACTTTGCCGGTTTTTACTCCAAAGCATTCTCGTATAGCCATAATTATTACAATTACTGCTCTTTCCGGACCACTCCAGGCTCCAATATTAAAATCCGCTAAAACAAAATCATACAACTTCCCCCTGAAGAATTCTGCGAACTACACTCAGCCATTTGTTAAAGTGCATTAGCATATGCCGTATATATAATCCTCCTAGGCATCTACCGCTTTACTTTTATATCATGAACAATGGTGTTGGCGTGTTTGGCCTTGGTGTGTTCCGCTTTTCCAAATTGAAAAAGATTCAACATAGACTATGTTTCACTTTTTGAGATGCATACAATAAAGATTATTCGTAATAGTAAAATGTTCGTAGAGCATTATATACCTATTATAAAATTTCTTATTATATTACGGTCCACTACTATATTTTTAATTAAAGTAGTCTTACGTAATATCAAAAATCAATTAGCACCCCACATGAGACATTCAATACTTCAGAAATAAACATTGTTTCCTTGGTTTATTAATATAAAATGGTTTTTCGATTTTAGTATACTAACATAAATAAGGCATTTAATTAGTATATAATATTACTTGGTTGATAAAATGTGAATAATTCGTTTCGGTCAACGTTCTATGAATGTTCGTGTAACAATGATACTCGAGCGGCATCTAAACGCGCTCTTTTGCCTAGCTGTTGGATCAAGGGTAAGACAGAAGCTTGGCACTTGACACCGGTGTATATGTGTCCCTGACCGACGACGTTGTTGTTTGAACTTCTCATCGCGAAATACTCATTTTAACCGTTTTCTTTCTTTCAGTTTCGAATTCATTTCTACCTGGTCCATGTATATATTTTTTAATAAGTAATTCTTTATATCAGTTAAGCCGTAAAACCCCTTGTGGTTCGACTATGGAGGCAGCACCGCTACAACTTTTTCTGAATTATAACAACTGTTTTAAGCTTCTGGTTTGAATAGTGTAGTCAGAGAGACATGTCAGTCATTAAGAGTAGCCACGCACCTGCAGCCGACCTGTGGGGTTAATTAGAAAAGTCAATGTACGTCAATAGTCATTCACCATCGAGTGAACCAGTGGCGAATTTACTTGAAGGCTAAGTAGGCTAGAGCCTAGGGTGGCAGAATTTAGAAAACTCGTAGTTCCGGGATCAGAATAGGGTTAGGGTATCCTCTGTCTGTCGTAAGAGGCAACTAAAGCAGGCTACCAGGGTTGCGAGTGGCAAGTGTGGGATCTCGAAATGTCCAGCCAGGTGACCCCGGGAAAGATGTCTGTATGGGTGATCGCATACCATGGTACACACCAAACGGTGCGGTGGGCCCAGCCGGTCACCTGCGCGGAGGCCGATGAGGTAATGCGCTCAGAGGACTTAGGTTATGTTCCTTTGGAGATCCTAGAGTCCTCTTTGCAGCGCCGAGGACGCCCCCGGGAGGAATAATCTGTTGTCGATCCCACAGTGGGGGTACCTTTTGAAGGTTTCCTCCACGAGAACAAAAAAATATTGTGGGGCAGATTTAAGCGGCGGTAAGTTTAATGTTATCTTGTCTTAAAATAAGCCCAGTGGCCAATAATGCCATGTAGTGGGGCAATATCAGAGTGAAGGTGATAAAATATTCACACATGAACACAAAAAATTGGTTTTTGTGTTAATGTGAGCTAAAGGCTAAATATATAAATGTGAGATATGTAGCATGAAATTCAAGTTACAAGGTTAAGAGGCAGCACGTGTTGAACGACAATAGCCCTATAGAAAGAGCTTACAACGTGAACTCCAAAGAAATTCTTTTTGCTTGTTGCTGGTATAGGCCGACCCCCAAGCAATGTTTCTAGGAAGATCATTAAAATATTGAGATTAAATAAATGACTTATTTTTTGTCATGAAATTAAGTTATAGATAAGTAGATCACTTTCATTTATGATAAAAAATGTGTCGACATACAGATATATTCCCTCCTTGGATTTAATAAAATAATAAATGACATTTTTTCATCAAATTAAGTTATAGATAAGTAGATTACTTTCATTCATGATGAAAAAAAATGTGTCGACCTACAGACAGAAAAGTTTCTTGGGTTCAGATTACATTTAATAAAATAATGTTATCGTTATGGAAAAGTAGGAAAGTAATAATCAGCTCTAGAATTCATGTAGGTATATTCAATGAACAAAGATCTTTATCTACAACAGTTTAAATAGCCGAATAGTCAGTCGGCTTCGGCCAAAAACCGACCTTCGGTCGAACATTGCTTGTTTCAGTATTTTTTTTGCGTTTACATATTCTACCTACCACTTTTTCAGAATTTTCCACTTGGTAGTTGAAAATGTCATTTTAAATCCAGAAAATTCAAAGCCAATTAAATAAAAAAAAATCAGAAATAAAACACAGTATCGGGAATAATATAAAAATTACGTTCGTTAATTTAAGTGACGAACGTATCAACAATCTTCTGTTGATAGATTTTTGGAATAAATAAAAACTTAACGCTCGTCAATCGCTCTATCAACCGTTCATGAGCTTTAGTGACAAAATGTTAGTTTTAGCAATGATCGCAGAGGCAATACACATTAGAGTAGACGCCTAGTCTACTGGCTGTCGCCATAGATTCTCTTCTTAACTCCCGAAGCAGAAAAGGGGGTGTTATAACGCAAGGGCCACGAAATAATCGCGTCTTTCGCTCAGGGCGCTGCAAGCGTCTTGAGCTTTAAAACTCAATGTATTATAACGCTATAAAATACACTAGATGAAAACTCTTTAAGCAATGTTTCATTTCCAATCCTTTTTAATAATGACGTCTGTCAAAAGTCAATTATCACCTCTCCTTTCTCCTTGTCACCTCATCACATTGAAGCACTGCTCCGTTACAATATTCGACCAGTCATATAAGGCCACAAACATATATTGCTATTGTACCGTAATTTGATCCCAAATTCAATGACGATTCCACTGAATATTTCGTGGCCCTTGGATAAATTTGTCTGAAGCATCTTCACATTATATTCACAAGTGTACCGATTTTTTTTGCTGCTTTTTTAGTTTGCAAGCTGACGTGGTGGGTGGTTTTTAGCTAAAACTTAAATTTTACGTTATACTTTTAAAATTCGGAAATTCTTAAAATCCATAATTTAAATTTTCACGTTTTTATTAATTAACAATTTCAATAACGCTTTTTCATGAATTACGACAGAAAGATCATTATATAAAAGGTCGGTCATACAATATACACATTATTTAATATTACCCATAAAAATAGCTATAACGTTGACAACTCTGTGGCGTATAATATATATCCCACTTTTTTATTTAAACGGAAGAAATCTATGCATGAGAGATGAAAATAAATAAAATACTTGTTTCCATGTTCCAAATTTAATGTAAAAAACTAGTAGGTATATACAAAAATACAACCGAAGCTAATAAAAGCGAGTTAAAAAATAGGAATGGTCAACCATTGTTCTTTTATAGAATATCCCTTTTATATTAAAAAAAACACAATCACATATTATTTAAATGTATAATATAGATATGCTACATTTGTGAAACATTGTATTATCAAAAATTATCCTTAATATTATAAAATATAGAAATCGTTGTAAAGAGACAAATATAACAAAACAAACCTAAAACTGAGTTGGACCCACATAACCAATAACATCTTACGTCTATGTTTGCCGCATAGAAATATAGTCGTCAATATTTGTGATTGTAGAATATACTGTTTACTTCTTTGCGAGTAGTGTTTTGATAAGAGATTCGAGTTTCCTTGTGTCAGCGGCAAACTTCCTTATGCCGTCAGAGAGTTTATCAGTTGCCATTTGATCCTCGTTGAGATGCCAACGGAACTGAGCCTCTGAGAGCGAAATCTTCTCTATGTTGGATTCCGCGGCAAGTTTTGGATCAAGTACCTGAAAATAACAACAAAATGTTTAAATTTACCACTCATTTTAAATTAGTTAATATCAAAATCTGTCTGGCAACATAGAAGCAGATATTAAATAGTATCCATCCATCCATCAGCCTTTCGAGGTCCACTGCTGGACATAGGCCTCCCCTAAACGGCGCCACTCCAACCGGTC
>DWNE01002498.1:0-18705 GCA_018249875.1 Cecropterus toxeus | reverse complement strand
GTAAACATCCACAAACACACACACACCACACCTAATTGTAGCTTGAGGTAGTTCTTGCGTTTCGGTGGAAGGGTGTGGTTGCTGGCTCACTTGCATATGAGGCGACCATCTTAGTCCTCTGGAGTAGCAACGCATCTGCGATCGACTTCAAGTAGAACTCCTGTTCCATATAAAGTTGCTTACAGATCTCCATGGGCGGCAGTTACCACTTACCATCAGGTGGACTGCATGCTCGTTTGCTACTTCAATGTGATAAAAAAAATATATAGATATATAATAATAAGATAACACATTCACAATCTGTACAAGCACTATAAGACTACAGCTAAACAGTATTAAGCTTCACGAAGTAAGAATACTTAGTAATAACACCCAAGTGGGCGTTTAAGGGGGCGGTAGGTCGGTGGCGTAATGGCTATTATCTTAAATGTCTTATAGTTATAATAGCTCACCGAGGGGTTATTTGTATATAAAAATTAGGAGGTAAGCAACCGGCAGCTTATGATTCAAATGGCCGCAGATGTTAAACGTAAAGGTATATCCGTAATTTGTTTTAATATATATAAATAAAATTTAAGAGACTGTTTGTAATGTTACAAGTACCTACAGCTTTTTACTGAATGTATATTAAAGTGAATAGGGTAATTATAACATTACAAAAGCGTATGAAGTAGATGTCCTTGATGTAGCAAATTAACTGTTTGAATTTTCGATTTGAAGTCCGTTTGTCACGGCTAATCTTATACTTAATCTAATAGAACAGCTATACTTAATCTAATAGAATATTCACTGATAGATAGCGAATGTTATAGGGGTATCTTAGGCTTCCTTCGATTTTGAAAAGTATTAAAATTCCGTCGAAAAAAATTGAATCAGTAACCCTGTAGCTACTGTCACCGTCGCCAACGGTAATGCTAGTTGCTATCAGGTACATTCTAATATACCTTGTGAGTTGATTATTACTTATCAATTTATATGTAGTCTTGTCATTTTAACAACGCAGGTGAAATCGCTGGGCAAAGCTAGTATACCATACAAAGTACCATATAAAAACATGATCCACGACATAGGTAAGCTATAAACTCCAATAACAATCAATGTTGATTCCGCGATGTCAGGGATGATTTACATTCTACACGCATGTACCGAGCGAAATATGCTGGAGGGCGGAATGGCGGTAATAACTCACCGCAAACGTTATCATGCCGTTCGGCCAACGCCGGGATATTAGGAAATCATTTGCATCCAATGATAATATCATTTGTTTATGATTAGTCATTAAAATTGTGCAATAATAGTTCAGAAGTCAAATCTAATGAAAATAGCATAAGCAACAAAATTAGATCATTGAAACAAAAAAAAAATAACAAAAAATAAAAACGACTTCTATGGCACAAAAAGTAAAAAACTTATTGAATATGGGTTGGTTTAGTACATAAACACATATAGTTCTTAAATCAGCGCCCATATACTCGTAGGACATAGTTTCATCACGGTAATAGTGTATAGATAGTTTTACTGTGGTTTCGTCGTGATCTAGCGAAATATGTCGAGTGCTGACTTCAGGAATATGTTCTAAACCAACATATGTTTTCTTTTTACACTATTTAATATAAATGTAATGTTTCTGTTATAAAAACGAATTTAGTCCAAAAATAAGGAAATTACTGCAAACTGTTAAGGAGTTCCCTTAACTGGTACGAAGCCAGTTAATGGAACTCCTCAACAGTTTATAATTTTCAATATTTATCATCGTTGTGACTGTCATTTGAGGTCTGGACTCTGATGACAGTCACAACCTATCTAGGTGTAAATTTCTCATTAATACAAATTAATCAGGCCCAAACGCAACGTAACAGTTGTAAATCGTTGAGGAGTTCCCTCGACTGTCTTTCCGCTCATAAACTCCAGACCTTAAAATATAGTGCTTAAAAATACTTAATGAAAACATTAGAAACGTACTAGTCGCCCCTATGGTTTTCGAAAGTTTACCCCGATTTCTCTCGGATGCCATCATCAAATCCTAGTTTCCTTATCATGGTACCACCCTCGGAATATTAATAATGTTTCCCACAAAAAAATATCATTAAAATCGGTTCATAAAAGATCTCTCCGCGATTACACACAAAAAAAAATAATATATACGGATGAATTGAGTAACCTCCTCCTTTTTAAGTCGGCTAAAAAACCCGACTGCTTAAAAGCGATTGGTTGTCTTCAGTTACAATTCATTGTTTCTAGGCATTCGCGTTTTTTGTATTTACATTTTTTTGGTTTTTGCGTTAAAATAATAATATAGAAGTGTTATATATATTTATAAGATATGGCCATACATACGTTCGAAAAACATGAACGTCTTTAATAATAAAATATTACCACACATAATAGTCGGTAAGCCATAACAAATATTTCTGTCAACAGTAATTTCATATTTGCAGGAAACAATAGGAATATTGGTTATACTAAACCACAAAGGTAAAACTAAGCTTCTATTTACAAGTTTCATTAGGTAGTAAATTAAGGGTCTCTCTACATATGTCGTTAGAAAATCGGATTCAACTAAAAAAATATTTAAAAAAACAAACTTTTATTTCAATGCACTAAGAATAATTAAATTAAACTTTCTAGCAGTCAAACCATCATTTTGTTGCATTATACAATAATTTTATATCATACTATAGTACCACAGCCTTACTTGCTAAATTGTCGTATTTGTAAGTAACTTAATGGACCATGTATGTGTCTTATTGTTAGTAGAATAAAATAAAGGAAGATTTTTGATATAATTTTTATTTTTAGGGTTTCGTTCCTAAAGGGTTTTAACGCGACCCTATTACTAAGACTCCGCTGGCAGTATTTCCGTCTGTGTCGCTATAACAATAAATACTAAAAACTGAATAAATATGTACAAAGGATTCCTTTTTATGTACTTATTTATTTATGATTTTAGACTAATATTATCGCGAAATTTATACATTTTAGTATGTTACGCCGTGACCACGATACATGTAACTGGGTCAAAATATCGGCAAAAAAACCGCATATCTCATGTATTTACTTTAAATATATATATTTAGGCGCCCTATACAACAAACTTGATTTTTATGTACTTTATAGATACGATAGATGTACGAAACCCTTCGTGCGCAAGTTCGACTCGCACTTGAGCAGTTTATATTTCTAATCGACGCAAGCCGATCCCGCGTTAATAAATTTAGAGAAACCCTTAACTATTACAACAATTTGATAGGTTGCTGACATCTATGATCACTACTACGTGTTCAGTAAATGAGATCATAATAGAAATATGGTTAAACATTGCCTCATAACACAAAATATAGTTGCAATGGAATCTAGTTTGGTATTAATAATGTTACGTATAAACTATTTGACCGGCCATTATTTGTATTAATTACTTTGGCTTAGTAATAATATAAAAATGTAAATAATAATGTAAATGTCTGACAGGTGGTAGAACCAATGTAGTTCGACCGGGGAAGCCCCCCCGCCACACCTATTACTAGCGTGAAGCAATTCTTGCGCGAGGTGGAAGGGTGTGCTTGCCGGCTCACTTTTATATAAGGCGACCATCTCAGTCCTCCGGAGTGGCAACGCATCTGTGGTCGACTTTAGATAGAACTCTTGTTCTATATGATGTTGCTTAAATATTTTAATGGGCGGCAGTAACCACTTACCATCAGGTGAGCTGCTTGCTCGTTTGCTACTTCATATTTATACAGAAAATGAAGTTTGTTGGCTGGAAATGTAATAAAAATGTAATTGGTAATATTATGTAAATTATTAAGAATGTTAAATAATATTAAATTGCATATTTAATTTTTTGTCTCTTTATATGTTTGTTTCTCAAAGTAAATTGTCATAAAAGCTCACCAACATAAATGCGGAGTTTCTTGTCGGATCTTCTCAGTTGAGGTAGTGTTCCGACTCGGTTGTATTCTAAGAAAAATAATGTGAATGTCATTTTTAATGCTTTCGAATACCTTAATTGAATAGTTAGTTTAATATGTTTATTATAATATACATATTAAATACAAAATACAAAAAAATATTCCAATTAAATTTTATAATAAAATATACGTGACAAATAGATAACCTCCGTCCTTTGGAAAGTCGGTCAGAAAGTAGCTAGGGCTCTTATGATATATAGTACTATAGTGTTTTAAATACATCCCATATTTAAGAACACTGTAGTACTAAATAATAATATTAAAGAAGAAGTGAAGAATAAACTAGGACAGAGACGCAAAAAGAAGCTATTTCATGAACAAAGCCGTTAACAAACCCTAGTTGTTATATTCCCGGTTATTCCCGACAGCGCGCAATCAAGGCATTCGCGGGAAACACCGCGCCGGGACCCTTTACAGGAACAATGGACTGGAGGAATATTTTATTGTCTCTTCCGAGCTACGGGCCTGCGTCATGCGGCTTATTTACGGAAAATCTTTTAAAATCCGAACAAAAAAATACATACTACAACAGGAAAATAATAAGATTTTTCAAAAATACATTTTCATAATTATGGCGAAACCTTGCTGACCAAGCCTCTTATTTAATTAAATGTAAGTCAAGATACTGCATCTAGCTTTAATTACATTTACAAATTACGTGTAAAAACAATATGAAAAATAAAAAAAAGTTATACAAAAGAAGACAAATCGGCTGAGTTTCTAGCCGGATCTTATCAGTTGAGGTCATGTTCCGATCCAACGGTAATGTAAGAAAAAGTGTTTTAACTGTCAATTTGTATGTGTCCCCGGAGCCCTATGCAAAATAAAGACATTTCAAAACGTTTTGGACACTGACCACCAATCTTACATTTTCTCCAGTTTCATTTGACCTATGAACACAAAAAGACCAAGACACAGGAATCTAAATTCTGATGTCTGTCGAGCTAGGTTTCAAACCCGAAACGTATCAGGTCGTATCCGGCCGGTATACTCGTAGTTTCCGCTCCGCCACGCGGATCGTCAGACAGAACAATGTCTTACCGGAAGTTGCTACAGAGGCTTAACTTCCCGTAAGGGTAAGTTGGAACGCCTCGAATAAGTACGTCTCACTCAACAACCAGAACAAAGTACAGCCTAACACCGTAGTTGTAAGGCGGAGAGATGTATGTGCTTCCATAGTCCAGCAGATAATCTTTTTATTACCCTTAAGATTTTTTTTATGTATTTTATGCGTCGTGGATACAATTATAAATACATAAGTACCCAGAACAGAATCTTAACCCATCATCATGTTTGTCCGGGGATTGAACAGTACGCTAACCGGTATGGTGACCACTTCGGCCGCCGGATAATATATGAATGTGATATTCCAGTGAAAGAAAATCGCCAAAATACGACTCGGACTCACGCACGAGGGGTTTTGTACCATTACCTAAAAAAAATGCAAAAAGCATAATTGTTGTATGGAAACGCCCTTATTTTTTTTTATTAAATTTTTTATATTGATATCGAGCAAACAAACCACGTTTGTTGTTAAGCGTTTGTTTTTAAGGTGGAAATAGAAATACATCACGAGTGTAAAATTTCAATTATACGGTTCGTTTGATAGTCCCTTTTTTTGAGGAGTAAACTTTCAAAAGGTACCCGACGCCGTGGGAGCGATGTCGGGTTATGTGGCATTTTTATCGCATCAAAACCCCCTCGTTGCCGTCGTCAGCGTTGTGTGGAGGACTCCGGAATCTCCAACGGAACGCAACTGGAGTCCTCCAAACACAATTTAAACAGGTGGTAGAACCAGTGTAGTTCGACCGGGGCAGTACCACCGCCACACCTATTCCCAGCGTAAAGCAGTTCTCGCGTTTTGGCGGAAGGATGTGGTTGCCGGGTTTACTTTTATATGAGCCGAGCATCTCAATCCTCGGGAGTAGCAACGCATTTGTGGTCGACTTCAGGTAGAACCCCTGTTCTATATGACGTTGCTTACATATGTACATGGGCGGCAGTAACTACTTACCATCAGGTGGGCTGCTTGCTCGTTTGCTACTTCATACAATTTATAAAAAAAAAAAATCTGTGCATATCATCCATTCAATATTCATTCCTTTAAAACCTAATTTTAAAGCAGTTGTTACTGTTACTCCGGTAATTATTTTACTGATAATTATAACAACAAATAAGAGCCGGCCACACGGCGCGTTGCGTCAGCATTGCGTCGACGTAGCGCTGGCCCTGCGTCGTTTTACATACTAATAATCATAGTGTACACACGATGCGCTGCGTTGACGCAGCGCATACGCGACTGAACTGCAGCACTCGAGACGAAACGGGCGGGGGAGTTCTCATTGCGTTGCGTCGTTACTATTTCGTAGTAACGCTGCGTTGGCGCAGCTCCCGTATGGCCGGCTATGCCTCAAAACCTTTGCGTTGCGACGACCTAACGCAACCCAACGCGCCGTGTGGACTGGCCCTTACGTTGCGACGACGCAACGCAACGCAACGCGCCGTGTGGACTGGCCGTAAATGTGTACAAATAAGTCCTATTGGTTATTGCAGTTGAAATACTAAACTACATCAACACAGACTACAAACTACACTGGATCAGCCAAGAAAATCCGTTACGAAACAACACCGATGTAACGCATGGTGAAGATACCTCGTGGATATCCCTCATGTTCGCGTATGGCAGCTGCCGCGGCGTGGTGCAGTGGATCATCAACTTCTGGGTGATTAAGGACAATTATTTTGAAGGCTTGGCTCTTTACCGTAAGTTCGTAGTATGATTATTTAATAAATAAATAAAATAAACGCATGACGAGTATACCTCGTGGATAACCCTCATGTTCGCGTACGGCAGCTGCCACGGCGTGGTGGAATGGATCATCAACTTCTGGGTCATTAAGGCCAATTATTTTAAGGGGTTGGCTCTTTACCATAAGTGGTTAGCGATTTCATATGTATTGGGTTCCGGGTTCGATGACTGGATTTGTGAATAATGAATTTAGATTTCTGTTTTAGATCTGGATGTTTATATATTCGTATTTATATCAGGAAACATCTAAAGTAAGACAATTTGTAATGTAGAACACTGTGTTGTCACTGACACTCACTGACAGGGCATTCATAGACAATATAGCGGCACTGTGCCGAACCGGACGGAACTGTGACTTTACTAGTTTTTGTGAATCGGTCTTAACGAAAAAAAAGCATCAGAGTAACCATTATGGCAAATGTTTGCCGTTTGCACGCTTATAATAATACAAATTTTCGGATATACGTATATTGTCGACTCGAAATCTTTTTTTCAATGTTTTATTAATAAGGTTTTAATCGAGTCTACCTTACCATTTGATTGAATTATTAATATAGATAATTACTCTAAACCACCAAGCTAGAGGCTCTAAATGTTAATTAGGACGTATTATAACATTAATATCTGACAAATAGCATGTTAATGTACGCGAGCAGAGCAGATTACAGATCATACAAGTATTAATTAACATACATCAGATTAGAGACACTTACACGTAATATCAACTAATATTATAAAGGCGAAAATTTGTGAGGATAGTTGTTTTTTTTTTCTTATAAATATGAAGTAGCAAACGAGCAAGCAGCCCACCTAATACTAAGTTGGTACTGCTGCCCACGAACATTTGTAAGCAACTTCATATAGAACAGGGGGTTCGATATGAAGTCGACCACAGATGCGTTGCTATTCCCGCGGACTGAGGTGGTCGCCTCATATAAAAGTGAGCCGGCAACCACACCCTTCCACCAAAACGCACGAACTGCTTCACGGTAGAAATATTATAAAGGCGAAAATTTGTGAGGATAGTTGAATGGTACATCTTTCCTTCAATCTTGACGGTAAGTGGTCACTGCCGTCCATAGACATTTGTAAGCAAGTCCAAATATGGTCCGGATCGTACCTGAGAATAACCACAGATGCTTTGCTACACCTAAGGTCTAAGTAACGTCTCGGAAAATTAAATATTCCTTACCACACCCTTCAGATCAGGACACAGCAGAAAAACTGTTATTGATCACAAAGAGGTGTGGGTTGGTGCTTCTGACATCGAACCGTAAAGACTTCTCTCAACTTTAAAAATTCTAAATGAACTACTTTAGATATTACTTTTGGTAGTAGATACACTTGCCATCAGATGGACTGCTCGGTTGGTCCTTAATCTTATTAAAAATATATACAGTGGAATAATAAGTTCTAAGCTAATCAAGTAAGGAACTAATGATCCCAATTTATGTCGCATGTGTCAATTAGGACTCTCATCCGTGTGCCATTGTATTGAACGTGGATCCTAATTGGCTCTAGCGCGGTAGAAGTACTTACCTCCACCTTATTAAATATTTTCAGGTCGTCTACAAAAAGAAAAACCTAATCTACGAAGGTAACGGTGAACTCAATCGTGCATTTAACAAATAGCCACTAATACAAAATACATTTAGTTCCTCAAATTTATATAGGGCGACCGCCTTTTACCACGAGAGGTGTCAATGGACGGGAGTGACTACATACCATCAAATTGACTGCATGTCTGTTTATAAATTATGCCTTTAAAAATATTTTAAGTTGCCATCCAAAATGCTATGTTCATATCGCTTTCAATTAATAATAACTCAACACAAAACGATCATTTTGTAAGAGAGCCGGATTAATTTTAAAGAATACCTCGTATTTTTTACTTTATCTATACTAATATTATAAAGCAGTAGAGTTTGTTTGGTTGAACGCGCTAATCTCAGGAACTACTGGTTCGAATTGAGGAATTATTTTTGTGTTGAATAGTACATTTATTTAGGAAGGCTATAGGCTATATTATATATATGTTCGTTTGTTCTTTCTTTTATGATAGCGGGTGAAACCGCGTGGCGCAGCTACTATATAATACAGTTAAAACAAAAAAGTATTTAAAGGGCCAGTAGCCCCGATATAGTTAGAGCAGCAAGTTTTCTATAAAGGCCCTTTTTGGTAAAAATAATATTTAATTTTAATTTAAAATGACGAACTTTGAAACGCGTGATTATGTATAATAATATTGAATTATAATTGTGTAATAAATTTTGTACTGATAATCCTCATATATAATAAAGCATTGTTGAATACCTTATTACTATTTATTCATGAATTAATATACTATTTACTTTGCAAAGATTGGAATCTAAGCGCTAAGCAGTGTTTATAATGTACACTGCAATTATACGGGATACTGAAGTCTCTCTAGAGGAAACCCGCGCTAAACTTTGCTCAAACTTAAGTTCTTGTATTCAATACTATACTACTTTGTAGCAAGTAACTTATTCAACTGTACGAAGTTGGAACACATTGTTCCACTCCGTTTGTCACTAAAAAAACTACAAAAGTTGTCACTGAAAAGATAGCCAATCGAATACCATATTGTTTTTTTTTTTATCAGATGAAAGTAGCAAATGAGAATGCAGTCCACCTGATGGGAAGTGGTTACTACCCATGGACGTCTGTAAGCAACTTCATATAGAACAGGGGTTGAGCTCGATCACAGAAGCGTTGCCAATCCGGAGGACTGAAACGGTCGCATCATATATAAGTGTGCCGGAACCAAATTGTGTTTAGATGCTTCATTTGTGTATTTTCTATATAATTAGATTACCTATTAGACAAGCTTCGTGTAGGAAGAAAATAGAGGTTACCTGATAATATAGAGTAGAAATAGAAATGGCCTGTCTCCTAGACATACCTAATCAATCCCAGATAAAATTATTGTTCTACCAAAAGTCGGGCACATTGGATTGCTAGCCTTGAGGACAAAATTAGAAAGCCTCCTAAATTTTCGACCATTACCTTTTAAACATAACATAACGAGGCATTAATAGTTTTTAAACAGAAATAAATTACAGTTATATCCAATGAGTCGAACCAAAATTTGTTCTTCCATTGTATATGTTTTGTAACTACACAAATGATGACAAAGAAGTATCAAAATGGAAAATGAATATAAGAAAAACTTGTGGGGCGTGAAGGCAGCAGATGGACGATTAGTGAAATACGATTGCACAAAAAGTGGTTAGAAAAAGTCTAGTTTAAGTCTGACACCTCTAAGTTAGCATAATTTATTTAACTTTTAAACACGAGACACAAGTACTAATTCCTGAAGACGTAGAGTGGCGCGCGATCACGCAGCTCCAAACGCGCAGTATACTTCATGTTCTGGACATCATTCTCTGTCACAAACTGGACTCGTTGCAACTGTCCGTTCGGGAGTAAGATGTAGTAAGTGCCCACGCTTTGCTGGACTTCCACTGGACCGTCTAGCTTCTCCGCTTTGGGATTGTCGGTTGTCGGCGCCTCCGTTGGTGTGCCGTAAGTGTTATCTGGCACGCCGTACGTGTTGTCAGGAGCCCCGTAACTTGTTGAGGGTAGCTGCTGTTCCTGGGGCAAAGCGAAAGGCTCTCCGGCAGGCTTCCAGCCTGATGGTGGGTAAGGACCACTCGCTTCTGGTGGGCCGTACGTGTCTGTTGGCGTCTGATCCGTCGGAAGTTCGAAGGCTTGTCCTGCCGGCTTCCAGCCTGATGGCGGGTACGGACCGCTGACGTCAGCGTTGGTAGTCGTGTCCATTGGAGCGTCTGTGGTGGTCGGTACTAGTTCTAACCGCTGATACCTGAACCTCGCAGGCCTAAAGCGAGGTGGTTCAGCCAACACACTCAAAACCAAACACGAGAGAATTATCAGCTTCATCTTCAGATCCTAATGCTTCACTTCGCAATATTCTGTGTATGAATGATATCTAGTATGAAATTGAGACCAATTTATAGCTAGTTAGACTAGTTTATGATTCTTTGTTCTATCATATTTGGCGCGAGAGAGGCTACAGGATAAACTAAGCGGGCAGTACGTACGCCGGTCACGTCATACCTGACTGACATTGACCCGTTGACGTCAGCGGTCATCCCTGGTCACCAATGCCATTGATTATCATACGTAATGTTTTGACGGCTTGCATGCCTACTACCTTGTTCTACATGCTTTGTATAGAGAAGTTTTCCTATTAGGAATAGTGATACTAAAATATTTAAATGCGTGTTTCAAATGCTTAAGTATCTAATCATAGGATAATAATCCTATTATTATGCAATCATAAACCAATATTATATGTATTAAACATATTTTTTTAATATTATTTAAAATATAATTACAAGTTTTAAAGATTTATTTTGAACACATTATGCACCCATTTTCATTATATCATTTTTAATTCTGATATTTAAACAAGACAAGCAAAAAAAAAAATAGATCATAAATACGATCATTTTTGTAAATGTAAAATTTAGATGGAAAATATTAGAAAATCGCATTGTTTCAAATTAACAAAGGTTGCTTTGTTTACTAATGAAGCCTTTAATATATGTATTGTCTAGATTTTTAATTAAAACAGTCGTCAAAATTTTTTAAGTTTAAATATCTTTAAATTATGGTTAATTTACATACACAATTTTATTCTCAATTTTCGATAATAAAATAAATCGATAAATTCGATAAAAAAAACGAATAATTACGATATTATTGAGAACCTCCACCTTTATGGACTTTTTATAAATATGCCTATGTAGTTTATTATGAAATTAAATTAATGTACCATCTATCGTTAAATATTACTAATAATACGTAGGATACTACAATTAAAGTAGGATGAATTTGACGACCCGCGTAGCGGAACGTTCACCATCCAGATCTGACGCGCAGTGGGTTCCGGGCTCGATCCCCGGCCAAATAGACATCTGAACGACTAGATCACATGGCAACGAAACATTCACTTGGCGGTAAAAACCTCAGCGTTGAGCAAATTGCAGCAAATTTCGCTACAATTTGCACTAAAACTTCGTAGTCTTATAACAAAAAGCAAGTCCGATTTGCATGCCACAAAGAGGTAAAATAATTTAAATTTATGTTGGTATATTACGTCATACGTAATAAGTAATATACTACCTAATAGATAGTACCTACAAAATAATACGTGGTAGGTACATAGTACCGAAGTCGGTGCTATCATATTTGGCTGGATCACGACGACGAAACTATAACCTACGAGTACACAATACAATTTCTATAAAATAGGACCTCCTATGAAACTAGTCGCATACAATGCCGTTTGAATGCTGTCAGTCGGTAGCGTGATCGCAAAGTTACGCTCGAACGTACATAAAAAATATACGTTACAAATAAATAACTTTGGAAAGTCGGTTAAAAAATTCGACAGATATATTATATTTATTTTTGAAGCTGAGACTGAAGACGTCGCAGCCATGCGAATGACTAACGTCTCTTTAAGCTGCTAAAAGTTTAACGTATCTGGAATTTGAACCCCAAATCCCAGCTTGAGAAGCCAAACTCATCACTAAGCTATTGTTCACATATCTGGGTATAATATTACGACTTTGTAATTAAGTCTCGCTCATATCCCTCTCGGGACGAGATCTGCATACATTACGTAGACTACGAGAATTATGCCTGCAATATCATGGAACTATTTACATTTTAATGTGTTAAGTTTTAAAAATACCGCATCGATCTGATTTTTAAAGAAAGAAAAAAAGATTTTCAGGTAAGTGTAAACATTCATATCCATCTTTAGTTCCAATAACCTAAATAAATTTGAAGAAGAATTAAAATGAAGATAACGTATCAGATAAAGAAATTAGAATAGAACAGGGAAACATCGAACGAACAACTAAACACCCCAAGAGGAGAACATGTCTAACAATATGCTTATATTGTCCATATTTGGTTGATAATAGTGTGCTAAAGAATAGACACTTATATAAGGAATTCCAGCTTAGTTCTAGAGGAAGCAAACAATACAAGACGATAATCAAGGGAACTGCAATCCTGTCAGAAATGAATTACAAAAGAAGCACTGGGCAAAGTAGGATTCACATTGGAGGTTAAGGGGAATAAGCTCTACTCCTAATCGCCTCCCCTTATCTAAATTCAAGTATTCAAGTCAATCTGTCACCTTCCAGAAAGTGGGAGCATCTATGAATATCTGAAAGCCGCCACCCGTCTTATTAGAGGATTTATGTTTTTTTTGTCACTGACATTTATTCAATACCACATTCCTTAAAAACTTACCTTCGCTTGTTCAACCCGTCTTCCCATCCGCCAAACGAAAATATCCGATCAACTAATGCCGAACAATCAAACGTACAATTGTACGTTCTTTCGATCCTTCTATATCATGAAAAATAGCAATACGAGTATAGCATTATACAACAATAATCTGAAATAAACCTAGTTTGAGAAATAATATTTACCTTATTTGCAGTATACAATATTGATTGAGCTAATTCATTATCGTAAAACCTCAGCTCCGTTTAAGTAAATAAATATCAAAGCTCTACACTCAATATAACAAAGATGTGTACAAGTATTCTCGATTCTGTAATTAAACACCGCTTACAAGCCTCTCGGGGTCGGATTTGCATACGTAATCGTAGATTGCGAGCATCCCGTCTTCCGTGTTCAACTATTTACGATGTTAAGTCTGTAGCCTAGGAAGTGATCCTTAGGCATGCCATAAGAAATAAAATCGGCCAAGTTCGAGTCGGAATCGCGCTTGGAGAGTTCCGTACAGTATCCGGTTACGTAAAATTCCTTACCTATAAAAACATGGCAAAAAGTTACGTTTATTATATGAGAGATATAAAAATATTAAATTTTTATTTTAATCTGTTTTTACTATTTGTTGTTATGGCGTCAATAAAAATACATCATGTGTGAATATTTCAACTATCACGGTTCATATGATACAGTCTGGTGATAGGCTGACGGACAGACGGATAACGGAATCTTAGTAATAGAGTCCCGTTTTTATCTTTTGGGTATGGAACACTAAGAACAACTATTCTTGTAACGAAAACGGTTACGCTACAGCTTTATGCCGAGAATTTTAACGAAATATACTTCTTTAGAAAACTGATAGCAAATGATTTTAGGCTACTCAATACGAACCGAACAAAAAATATCTGTGGTAAAATTATTAAATCCTTAATAAAGGTTCTTTATATGACACTGATGAAACCACACAGAGAGTCACAGGGAGAATTAGAAAATCCCGATTGAAGACAAAATGGCTACATGTTCAATGTTCATATCGACCAAAGTTAATAAAACGCCACTTTTGTGAAGTCGATTACGGTGCGTGACAGCCTTCAATGGAAATTAAAAAACTTCAACCGCTGTTAAATCTAAGGACTGGAACACAAGCGACAATGAACTGATACACAGCAACAGCTCACATCGATAACGATTGTTGACGCCAGTCTTTAGCGACTATCGCCAACAATCGCACGATTGTGGTCACCTATCGTCCCGTTATACCCATTCTTTAACTCAGTTAATTGTCTATGCAAGCAACGCCAATCTTATAACAATTTTTCCTTTAAAAAATGGCTGATGAAAGTAACGCTAGACGTGGCTTCACTAATGTATAAGAACCACTTACACGTGGACATCACCAACAGTCGATATTGATTAGCCTAATTGTGATGTTATTTCCTTTAATAAACTTTTTAACAGTAAAGTATTATTTTTGAAAACCCACGGAGTTCCATCATGACTGTCCGTACTATTAGATAGTCCGTATAAGGAACGTTGGCTAACAACAAGCGACAATAATCGGCAGTGGTCGCTTACAATAAGCCGCGACAATCGCTGATAGTCAGCGATTATCGCTTGTGCATTAACTCAACAAGATTATTATAACTGTTGACAGTGTTGAATTTACAAAGCTGGAAGTATTTTATAACGTTGTTTTTGAAGGCTTATTTAACTATACAATATCTTAGTTTCTTATTTTAAATAAAGATGGCTCTGCCAAATGTCAATCACCACACCTCTCCTCGCCTCACTTTACTCCTCTCGTCAGCGCACGTATTAAAGCATCTCATCTCGATTATCGTACAGTTTATTAAACCTTAAATATTGTACATGTACATTGTACATGTTTTTTATCCATGAGCTTTTCGCAATAGATTTATAAGTTGGTACAAAAAGTGTAACTCGCTTTTAATAATAACTTACCACACAAGTATGTCGCGTGTATCTGCAACAGAGAGAAAATTAATTAATTCTTGTAATAAGTGTATATTCAATTTATATTACGTCATCTGCAAGAACGGCATTTAAAGTGTAGAAAAATGAATTTTCATGGTATTCTTATCTACGATACGGTATGTAACAGGTATACAAGCCTACAGTTATGACCCCAATTTTACGATTCCCTGCAGCATGAGTACAATGATAACACGCGACATTTTCATCCCCGGGTTCGACTCCGGTACCTCTGTGTGGTAGTATTGTATGGTGACCATTGCTCGACAAGAGACACTTCCCACATGTAGATATCTGAAGCAAATACAGCTAGGGTTTGCTCATTGTGCACTGTTAAAATGGGAAATGGTGAAGAAAGGCCAAGGCTTAATTAACCCTTGCCAC
Organism: Cecropterus toxeus; assembly: GCA_018249875.1. Lineage (NCBI taxonomy): Eukaryota > Metazoa > Arthropoda > Insecta > Lepidoptera > Hesperiidae > Cecropterus > Cecropterus toxeus. The sequence goes on along the minus strand of DWNE01002498.1, from coordinate 3,252 downwards.
CCAATCGTTTATAATGTTTAGTTATTCTACTAGGTTGTAAGATTGCTATCATCATCAGCCCATCTCAGTCCACTGCTGGACATAGGCCTCTCCCAAGGCGCGCCACTGAGCCCGATCTTCGGCTTTCCTCATCCAGTTACTTCCCGCCGCCCGGCGCAGATCCTCGCGCCACCGAGCGGAAGGGCGTCCCACGCTACGTTTACCCAGACGCGGTCTCAACTCTAATAACCGTTTACTTCAACGATTGTCGGTAGTGCGGCAGATGTGAGATAGACGGTAGATGTGTGGGAAGATTGCTATACAATGATAAAGCCGGGTACGATTACTCAACATGATCTTCAAAACACGGAAACACATTAAACTTACCAACTTCCGATCACGCTTGACATTGCTTAACTACGTAAAAGTTACGATCTAGCAAAGGATCACGCAGTCCTAACGATAAGCGGCCTCTCCACCCACGGACATCTGTAATCAACCCCAGCCAAAGATGAGTTGCTATCCCTGAAGACTAAGTTGAAATATCTCTGATAAGTCTGTAACCATACCCTCCAGACCATAACACAGCAACGCTTAACTCTGCTGTTATAAGGCATAAATACGTTTGCCAGGTGGTAGAACCAGGGTAGTTCGACCGGGACACCACCACCGCCACAATTATTTCGACCGAAGCAGTTTTTTGTCTTTCGTTGGAAGAGTGTGGTTGCCGGCTAACCTATATATGAGGTGACCATCTCAGTCCTCAGGAGTAGCAACGCATCTTTGATCGACTTCATATAGACACCCTATTCTATATGAAGTTGCTTACATATGTTTAATGTAACTACTTACCATTAGGTGGACTACATGCTAGTTTGCTACTTAAATGTAATAAAAAAAGTATATTTACCTCGCACAAAAATGCCTCTTACAAATATTCATCAACAAACCGTGGCATGGCAGCTAGCAAGATTGTTTTGTTCGTTTAATTTACCCTCAACTCAAAAAGACAGGTTTTTCGCCCTAAACGCTTAAATTAATGTAATCCAAGGGCATTCTCATCCAGTGAGCCCAGATACCTTTTACTCAAATGTTCATCATAAATAAAATGGCCGCAGAGAAAGGCCCTTGTGGATCATAAAGCGAGTTTGAAATTAAGAGCCTTTTAGTTTTAGTATCATTAACTCCGGTAAACTACGGTATTAGATTAGACGAAATGGTAGTTAGTTTTCTTTTAAATGAACACACATAAAGTTATATTTAATTTCGCTAACCCTTTAGCGAAATTAAATATAACTTTTACGAAATAATGAAATCAGTCATGTTAAGTGATTATTGTCCCCCACGGACATAATATATGTTATCAATCTTATTGTTTAACTTAATCAGTAACATTGTTAAAAATATTAAAACAAAAAACCCGACTGCTTTAAACTTTTTTTGTTCATTATGATATATTTAATTTAACTTAACTATTTTGACTAAAACTCATATAAAGGAGTTCTTTGTCAAAATAGTTAAGTAAAAGTAAGTAGTATATTTCAGAATGGTCTATTCACTAGCTTTCATTTTATACCCATATAGTCGTAACGTAAAAAAGTCGTTCGTTCTTCCCTTCTTCCCCTATTCGCAGGCACTATTTTTAAACATTATAAACGACGATTCTTACGATTGGCGTATCATTAGAATCGTCTCAGTTTGGAAAGTGGCATAGGCATATGTTTAAAAATCATACGTGACGATCCGTCAAGCCGTTTCGGCTGTAACGCGAGCCAAAGAAATGGACATACGTACAAACAAACGTACGTACAAAAAATAGGGTAGAAATTACTATTCAATTCAAACAAACATGGGTCAAATCTGAACTTTTCCTATCCAATCTAGATATAATTGCTCGTTACTGAAAGTTCATTACAGTGTGATACTCGCTGAAACAACTAGTTACAATTCCGTCGATTTTGCAAAATCTCGTTATAACTAACGTCAGAAACGTTATGTTAGAGTGGATATTCCCATTAGTATGCTAACGGCCAACCGTCAGTGAATGGTGTCCAAGTGATGAGAGATATGCGTATTTTTACGCGGCTGCGTCTGAAGGAGGGTATTTGTAAAATTGGAGTAGCAAACGAACATGCAGTCCATCTGATGGTAAGTGGCTTCTGCCACCCATGGACATGTCTAATTAATCCCAGATAAGATCATAATCTTGCCTGAGGTACATTGCAACACTGAGGACTAAGATGGAATGCTGTGAAGTATATCTCCCTTACCCTTCGGACCAGAACACAGCATCATTGCTGTTATTAGTCAGAAATACATGTGGTGGTTGTCCTTCCAGAATCGAACCACAAAAACATAGAAATTCTACCACCTTCAAAGGATCCAAGGATAATGTTACTTTCATTTCGTTTGTACGGTCTACTAACCAAATGGCTTGACGGTTTTAACATAACAGTTGTCGTTGGTGGGAACAAGCAAATATTACAGTAAAAAAGCAAATATTACAAAAAGAACATTTGCAGCATTTTATGAGTTATATAAATCTCTATAGCACTATTTCATGTTTTTTGTGAGATTTGTATTTGAATGAGTTAAGACTAAAATTGTCACATATTATAATTAAAACAACTAATACGCCAGTAATAAAACTGATAAAGCCTATAAAAGCGTAAAAAGGACATATTTGTATACAGAGATGGTACTCTGTGATATCTTTATGATCGCTTATTCGGTATAATAGTAATTTTGTAATCTCCACAGTTAAATGTTTTGTGGGGATAGACTCAACATTACATGTGAGTTAATCGGACATTAAATATATAACGGACTCACTAGTCTCATTTCATTTACCTCAAAGCAATAAAATTATAATATGTTACTATACGAAGATATATTCATATTTTATAGCTATTCTATAAATGATGATGTGATTTTTGTATTTTTTTGCTCTAGTCTTATAACTTAAAATTAATCAAAATTAAAAATTAATTACATGATTATATAATGTTACCTACTCCTAACGCTGCAAAATTACAACTTTTTTTTACCACATATTAGTAGAGAGTTTGCTGATGTTTATTGTACTTTGTATTGTACGGATGTATAATGTTCCCCAAAGATTAATAAAATTAAAAAAATCTACAACGGCAAATGACTAGTATCCAGAAAAACGTAGAAACCTGCTTGGCAAATATAAAAAACTAGCTGAGCCCGCGGTTTCACCCGCGTTTAAAAGAAATGGTAGAACCAATGTAGTTCGACCGGGAAAGTACC
>DWNE01002497.1:0-18705 GCA_018249875.1 Cecropterus toxeus | reverse complement strand
AATCTAAACTCATCATTCATATTTCTGTCTAACCGGGAATCGAACCCGGGACCCACTGCGCGTCAGACCGGTATGGTAACTGCTGCGCCATGCGGGTCGTCATACGTTTCAGCAATAGCATGGTTCCAGCTATAGCTTTTTTATTATGCAATAGCGGATCTCGATAAGAGTAGAGGGCTACGCTTATACATCTATTATGAGTGCAATTATCTAGTCTGTTAGCTAGGTGGAATGTTCATAAACACAAACCATTCTAAATGTGTTCCAAGGGGCAGGAAGTTATGTGTTTGTAATTAATTTCAGTAAGGACCGTGGTCCCATTTAAATTTGGTGACTGCTATGTGTTCCTACATTTGGTATAAGTATGTTGTCTATTTGCTGTTTCATGGCGCGAAAACGAAAAATACAAATTTTAGAAAAAGAAATATTAACTTGGAAGGAGCACAGTTTTATAAGGAAAATTCCAAATACTATAATCCACCTCATATAATAGACTCCAAACAAAATTAACAATTAAATATTAAATTTATTACGTAAACTTGCTTAGTAATTACTTAAAGAACACAGAATTTTTACTTATTACACTAGAAACCTCTTAGAGGTGGCCTAAATCCAGCAATGGACCACAATGGACTGATATGTGGATAGTCTCTTGAAAATATTATTTTCATCGTAAATGTAAGTCTTTATAAGGAAACCGCTCTTTAAACTGAAAAGAATATATATTAGTTTCCATCTTGGCAGTAGATCCTTATGTTACTATTACCGGCTCACCTTTATATGAGATTGACGTCTAATGAAATTTCTGTTATATACTTAAAGTTGCTTAGAGATATTTTATTCATGGGCCGTCCCTGCAGTTCCGGGGGTAGAATAAAGACCAGACTAGAAGCCGTAAAGACCAGACTGTACGGAGGGCCCAGCCGCTTACCTGGGTGGAGCCCTATGGGGCAACGTGCTCAGAGGACCCCGGTTGCTGTCCTTTGAAGATCTCGGAGTCCTGTTTTCTCACCTCACCAAGAGGTTTTGGTTCGGTAAAATATCCCACATAACCTGGCGTCGCTCCCACGACGTTAAGTACTCTATGAAGGTTTCCCCCCACAATAACAAAACAATGTACATGGGCAAAAGAATATGTCCATGGCAGGCAGCGACCACTTACTATCAGGTGGACTGCATTCACGTTTGCTACTTCATTCTTATAAATCAGTATTTTAGCAAATCGTTCCATAACAATCGTACAAGCAGTGGAAATAAGAATTTGTGTTTACTTAACTCATGTAGGCGCTAGGATAAGAGGTCACGCGCGCACGTCTGTCGTTACTCCGCGCCTCTTACACTTTATTGCGTACCATTACCCTGGATTAAGTCAACGGTTCTGTTTCATGTTGCCAGCCTTCACGCTAATGTCCTCTACTTATAAAAATAAGTTTGTAAACTAGAACCCGTCTTCGTAGAAAATAGCGCTGACGATAAAACAAGAAAAAAATCTTATAATGAAGTGAAGAGAATAGCTGTTGTATGCCATCTTGCTCTAAGTATAAGTATAAATTCTTAGGGTAAAGTGACATACACGTGTAATAAACAAAATCACTATGAGAATATTTTCTTGTTTCATCCTTTTAGAGTGGCGATCCGGCGACCTACGACTTATGGAAGATTCAGATATTTCCGAACATATTCAACAGATCTCATTTGCGTAATTATGAAAAAAAAATGAAGTAATGAACAGATGAAAGTACATATCTATATTAAAAAATTCAAAGAAACAAAGACCTTAACTAAGAAGATCCGGCAAGAAACCCGTTGAGTTTCTAGCCGGATCTTCTTTGTTAAGGTCGTGTTCCGATCCGGTGGTAGTATAAGGAAAAATATTGTAACTGACAATTTGTAAATGCCCCCGTAGGCCAACGCAAAATAAAGAAATTTCATTTCATTTAGTTTCATATACATACATACCGGTGCGAATTATAGCCCTCCTCTTTGCATCATCGTAGTCTGGTAAATATTACAGGTTATTCAAAAATATAGCTCATTGTCTACGCAACCTCAAGTCTATTTTAACCTTAAACCTTTAAAAGCGTCCCTGCCTATAACCCTAACAGAATACATTACCATCTAATTAGGGCGTCACAGAGCTTGATGAAAGGCGCACCAGGATTTTCTGGCATTAACCCTTTGCGTAAGGGTTAAATGTCACCGTAACTAAATAAAGACTTCTTGAAATTTTACGCCGCCTCAGACGAGTTCCATTAAATATAAAATCTTAGCATCTGTCTTAACATTATTAAAATGTTTTGTGGTTATTTTAACACCTTTTTTACTAAAGAACTATGAAGTCCGCCGAATGCTAGTAGTGTAACAACCAATTTGAATTACTCTTTAGGTTAACTCTTTAGGTTACTTTTAGGTACCCATGTTATATATAAAGAACATTAGCTCATATTTTTTGTGTTTTGTTTTGTTTATATTGTTTTTTTTTTAATTTAATTTTTATTTGTAGTGCTTTTTTAATTCGTGTAATTATAGTGCTGTATATAATATTCTTCGTGAATAAATATTATTACTTTCTTTCGGAAGCACAAACAATGAGGAACACTTAGTATGGCACTAAATTCTAATGATAATCAAAAAATATATGTAATATATTCATTAATTTGATAGTACATGTACTGTATCAGTGTTTGCCGTGTCTTCATGGCAGCCTATGTGTTCCGTTATTAAATGTCGGTTGTATGTAATTTCCAGAATCACGGTGAGCGTTGAACATGCATTGTTTGAACATCCGCTTGATAGAATTACGTAGAAATTTGTATAGTGAACGAAGTATGCCGTAAAATATAAATATTCAGACAAGTACATGATGCTTGCCTGAAGTTTGTTCATATAAATAAAATGGGGAACATGAGTGAAATTTAAAAATGACTGCCTTTTTCTAAAACCATATCTATGCTCGTTAGCGCAGTGCAAAATATTGAATTCCGTTTAAAAACAAAATTCTGACAGCTTGCCTGTCTGTCCGAGTTAGTGTTGGAAAGGATTTTCAGAACGAAATATTTCGACTATATTTTACTTGAAAAATACTGCTCTTACTTTAAAAAAATGATTCTACATACTATTGAGTGCCTGCGAATCTGCTAAAACTAATGGATAATGGTTTTGTTACGCAAGAGTTTAAAAAGCTAATTATCAAAACACATTATGTAAGACGAATTACGCATCTCGTATAGATTGTAAATGATCTACACAGTTAGGAAATGTTTTATTGCATGATACGAATGACCGTATTTGACTAAATTCATTCACCATTTGTAGGATCGGAGGATACGCTTAGGTCGCGGCACAGTCTTTTTCATTGAAGAGTTGTATTAAGACCTCGTTGGAGGCTTTATGAAAGGCTTACATATCGAACACGTCTTTGTTATACACCCGTACATTTTTTCAGTAACATTGGATCGAGATGGTAAAAAATACTTCGCAACAATTTTTCATAGAGTACCGTGCTAGCTGTGAGCCATAAAAGTGTTGCAAGCAATACATAAAACAATTTCAATGTCGTTGACAGTAAAATTTTAGCTCGCAGTACGTCAATTTTATATCAAGTGTGGCCTATAAAATAATTTCCTAGCGTGTGGTAAAATGAAAATTTCATAATACTGGCGCGCTGGCGTATATCTCTCGGCGTCAATGAAATAAAACATTTAAATACAACGTCGTAATATGTAAAGGCGTAAAACCGTGGTTATTATACACGGGAATATGTTTTAGCCGGCAGTATGGTGCCTCGACAACTCTATAATCAAGTGCGAGGTATAATACAATTCCCAGAGTGCGCTAATGAACGTGTATTTTGTTTCATTTGCCCTCATTTGGAATCTCTGTAAAATCAACGTTTTACAATATCACCCAGGTCGTTAAACATCGTGTTGTACATGACATAAAATTATATGTATTTAGGTCCTTTATAGATTACAGAGATTAAATTAAGCTGTCCAAGAATTTGTTACTATTAAACGATTCTGTACGGGTACCTTTTGAAGGTTTCCCCTCAAGAACACGACAAAAAGGGTGTAGATGTTACACAGGAACATGTTTATACCAATGTTCTGAATTTGTTCCTTAGTAGCCTTACAGCATCCACGAACAGATAAAAATATGGTAATATTCTAGATCGAAACCACATACCACATAGATATGAGGTCAAATCAGAAACATATGGTCATAATCTTCTATTCAGAGCAAAGAGGAGCCTGTGTTGGTTATATTGCATATTAGAGGCAACTCCGCGGTGTTAAGCATTATTCCAACTTCCTTCGGGACCGGCCAAAGCTTCCGTACTTAACAGTCTAATTAGCCGTAAATTGCATTCAAACTGGGCTCTTGGTGGAAAATTGAGGTTTGAATATCTAATTTTGTGGGCCAAACGGATATAGCAAGGCTATTCCTTGTTATGCTATATTATTTATTTAACAAATCTCCTAATTGTTGACATCTTGAAATATTACTTATATAACGTGATTCCTTCAAATTCGACTAAATTCTTAAGAAAACAGAAGGTTGTAAATTGGTCATAAGTTTGTACATCTTTCAAAGTGGATATTGTCGAGGCTCAGTTTATAGCAAAAAGTTTGAGTAAGTAAAGTGCGTAGATGACTTTGCGGTAGCAACCACGAGAAATTATGTTAAAGAACTTGAAAATAAATATACTTTCAACATTTAATTTATGTTCTTATCCTGGAATAAGGCTTCCCCTAGAGCCTGATTTAATGTCCCTCTTACTTTTAAAATTTACGCTTAATTTAGTAATAATCACTTGCTGCATGTTATGTACATATGTTGCTATGTGAATTACTTAATTTCTTACTTAACCTATTTATAAAAATTATTGAAATCAACTAATCCGTGCACACACACGATTCATTCGGCAAGATAGAAACATTTTTACCAATGGCAACAGACATTTCGTCAAATAGTAGACACGAGAAAACGTATTTTATTTAATGTTTAGGGAAGCGTGAGAGCTAAGTTCAGAAACAGTAATCTTGGTTTTTACAATACAATAACATTTTTGTACATACTATGAAATGTGATGTATACGTTACGTACTTGTAGATTAATCAGTTTGGTAATAACAGTAAAATTCTAAAAAATAACATAATTCTAAAAATAACATAAATCCTGTTGTTATCATCAACTTTTTCTCGGTGCTCTCATTTGTATTAAAATTTCATGGTCAATGATGATGATAATGAAATTATAATGAAATGATTTATAATCTTTGCTACGAAAAATGTGTTGGTTTATGTTTACCAGTTATCTGTTAAAATAAAATGTTTTACAACAGTTTAAATTAAGATGCTACCGCCAAACGTAATGACGTTAAGCTCTTAAAACGAAAATGGAAGAACATTTAAAAATCTTGAACGATTCTTAATTATTTCTCAAAATCTTGTATTGCTTGCCAATAGGTCAACAATTATGCAGTTGCTGCAATAATTAACGAGCCAAAAGATCACTTATATCTTGGCACATTGCGATTCATAATTATGCCATAATAAATTTCACAGCTTTTTCTTTTGTTCTCGAGTAGGAAATCCATCGGGCTCCATCCAGGTGAGTGACTGAGCCCAACGCACTAACTGGTCTTTAGGACGGTATGGGACCACAACTGTCGCGTGTCGCCTGGAGAGATGATTCAAGATCCTACTCTTGCCGTCCGCAACTCCGCAAGCCCCTTTTTAGCCCTATTGTAATCCTGAAACTACATGGAAAAAAATCACAGCCTAACACACCCTAATTCCTATTTATTATTAACACGTTATATCTTCGTCGTCCACCCATTACTTTCGCAAAGTTGGACGTAGATCTTCTTTCAAATTGTGCAAATTTTAGGCCTTTGTCCACCGCGCTTTTGAGAACATACTTAAACACACGCTTTTCACACAATTTTTCGTATTTATTTCAGAGTTGTTAATCTCTTCGTGATGTTTTCTTAGAGTTGACGTTATTTTTACACCGTCACATGATAAACCGAACGTCGCCATTATCAATTTTCCGCTCCGGTTCGAAAAAATGTAAATCCGGCCGTAAACAAAAGTTAGTATACTTGAAATTCCTAGAAGTTAATACCTACGGTAGATCTGTCACGTGGAAAGTTCGGAATATATTTTACAATCATTCTCTTATGCTTTTTAATGGCATTGATCGGTCGACAGCAACCTTTTAGCAAAGTATTTTTATAGCAAACGAGGATGCTGTCCACTGATTGTAAGTGATCAATGCCGCCTATGGACATCTGTAAACAATTTCAAATAGAACAGTGGCTCTATCTGAAGATGATGACAAATACATGCTTCTCCCGAGGACTAAGATGGTCGCCTCATGTATAAGCGAGCCGGCAACCACATCCATCCACCGAAACGCAAGAACTGCTTCACGCTAGAAATAAGAAAGAAATAGATTGCCCTGTGTTTATGTTAATGATAAAACATTGGTGTAATTGCTTTGTTTTATGGCAATTCGTAACTTTACTATAACAGATACTTAATTTTAACTCAAATCTAAAATATATGTTTCTTAGTAGAATTAGTTACTTCATATTATATAACGAATAGAGCTAACAAATCACATGTATATAATGTATAAACCTAGTTCCGTTGGCACTAGAGCGCCGTGGTTACTGCAAATAATAAGTGCAATTTTCCACAACGTTGCAGTTTATACAATCTTTTACTTGAAAACTTTTCCAGAAAATTCTTAAATCACCTCGCTCGGGAACGTGACCTTAATAACTGGCAATCCACACAATACTTAGTTCTACGTGTACATCATGTACAGTCACGAACATAAATACATGGCTATGAGCACGTCAGCTAAAATATCTGTCCCAAGAACGAGTTCAATAATATCTGTCTGCCCGAACGCAGTGAAAATATATCACACTAACAGGCAGCTTAATCAAGTGACATCAAAATTATGTGATGAAAATGCACATCAAATAATTGTGACTACCGGTAGAAGCAAAAATATTTGACGAAATTAACTCCGGAATAATTTCTTTTTCCAGTTAATATCAGATATTTTTGCTGCCACGGATGCAGCAAAAATATCTGACATTAACTAGGATAACAGAGAGATATTTTTGACGTCGTTTTTGGGACAGATATTTTTGTTAACGTGCCCATAGTTATATACTTATGCTTGTGACTGTACATTATTACTTGGGGTCGGTAAGGTGCGTTCGCCTTGCGGCGTAAATTGAAACTCATAAGTGCCTTTATTTGTTTTACTACGTAAATGAAACCCTTTAGCAAATTATATTAGGATAGATATTATAACGAAAATAGGTTGCATATTGATGTGAGAATTTCAAATATTTTTTTTCATTTCTAAAACTAAAAAATATAAACTATATAGAATATATGAAATTACTAAATTAATATGTTTATTTTCATATTATCGTGTAAGTTAATCATGGTGTATGTTTTTGTCTTTAAATGAAATCTGATCATCATCTGGTTTTTACTGCATTTTTTTTATTGAGAATCGAACTGGTAGTACTAGTAGAATGAAAGCGAATTTAAGTAATTAACGATCATTTATAATCATATTTCTCAAACTTGATACTTCACATTTATCATTTTTGTTTTAGGAAGAAACTTCGAACGTTCTTTTATTCGAACAATAAACATAACATTACGGAGGATTTTTTCTGTCTCAGAAAGAATATAAAAAGTCTTTCAACTTTATATGAATTGCATGCATATAAATCGCTTACTTCTGAAGAAATTATCATTTTTAAAGGTAAAAACACGGTAAGCCGAGCATAAAGAAAGGGAATACCGTTTGGTTTGCTAATAGGGCGATATAGGCATAAGTATGTGGGAATATAAGGAAAAACGATATAAATATGTTCCTAATACAGTAACTTCCGCATTTTTATGTTCATATACATACATGTTTCACTTAGTAGTTATCATTTACTTACGATAAAATTATTTATATTCTCTTCTTACATGAAAACCATAGGTTTTTCAAAGAACTGTAAAGTATAAACTGCCCATTATTAAATTTAGACATTTTTGTTTGAGTTACGTTGAGCTGGGCTTATTTGGCTTATTGGTTTATTGGCTCAATTATGAGTTTATTCATACTTGTTGTGCAATTAGTTTTATAACACTCATACTTTTATGAAAATAGTAATATGAAAGACAAATTGTAGTCGAATAACTAAATAAATGTTAACAATCTAATAAGACATAGATTGTAATTGCAATCAAAATTCAGTTCTTGGCCGAAATTCAAGTTTGCGGCGAATAAGTTAAATTTAGCGGGAAGACGGAAATTGCACGACAATTCATTTGTCCATCTGCGTGTTGGAATGTCTGTAACTTCGAGATAGCAGCGTGTCGACAGCCAATAGACGCAATAAATGTAATCAGATAACCACTAACGGGTGTTTTCAACTTCGGTAACAAATATTTAAGTGCCGTTTATATTAGGACCTAACATAATAAAGTCAATTATTATGAACTGCGGTTGTACGTATAAAGAATATATTAAAACGAATAGTGTCTTATTTCATATTTTTATTAAATTTCGATGATGATATTTAATTAATTGGAAGCAGTGATAGCCTAATCGTTGAAAATTGGCCTCTCAAACGAGGGTCCGAGGTTCGAATCCCTGACTGATGATTGACCACTGATTTTTTATAAAATTATGAGCGTATTAGAATTTAATTATCACTGCTTTACGGTGAAAGAGAACATCGTGAGGAAACCTGCACATCTAAGAGTTCTCTAAAAAAAGAGTTCTTGAAGGTGTGTGAAGTCTACCAATTCGCACTTGGCGCGGTGGACTAGGGCATAAAACTCTCTCATTCTGAGAGAAAACTTTATGCCCAACAGTGGGACTGTAGTAGGTTGACGACGATATAGCTTATTTTATTATAGTCTATTCATCAAAAAATAATTAAACTGATAGCTAGATACGTAAGATATGATGATAGCGCATGCGTTTTAATTAAATGACGTCAAATTTTATTGACGTCAAATTCATTGACGTCAAATTCAATTCGGTCGTGAAAAGCAACGAAAAATGTAAATATCAAATACTAGCTAAAGTACCCGTGTTTCACTACGTGCAAAATACTACGCTTTTTCGCTACCTTTAGTAGTTTAGGCTCTGCGATGTTTAGTCAGTACGTGAGTGAGTGAGTGAGCATCCTTTCGCTTTTATATATATAGATAATATCAAATATGCAAGTTTGTGATGCTCATTCTGAAACTTGTTGAATTTTTCTTAACATGTCTATCCACACACAGAACAAAACACACACAAAACACAGAACAAACTTTAAACTATAAACGTCGCACGTAACGTATAAATTAAAAATCTGGCAAATGCGAGTCGGACTCGCTTACGGAGAGTTGCGTAATATTCATGTTAAAGACACGTTTGTTGTATAGGATTTAACTATTTGTTTTATTTCGTTTTTAATGTTTGTTATTATAGTCGCAACAGAAATACATCAATTGTGAAAATTTCAATTGTCTAGCTATCACGTTTCATCGCAGCCTGGTGATAGTCAGACGGACAGATGAAAAGTCGGACAGACAGAAAGACGGACAGACGGAAAGACGGACAGACAGAAAGACGGACAGACGGAAAGACGGACAGCGAAGTCATAGTAATAGAGATCCGTTTTTACCCTTTGGGGTACGGAAACCTAAAAAAAGTTTCAATAATTGTACCTTAATATTGTAATAATTGTACCTTAATATTGTACCTTAATATCGTAAGTATTGAACGTATGCAAAATTCTCCAATGCACTCTTGATAATTATAAGAGCTGCACTGAATCGAGCTGCTTTTAAAGAGCAATTGAGACGCAGGATCAGGAAGTAATCGTCTGTATACTTGATTGCTTTCAAATGGGACTTTAGTGTTGGAAAACGAGAAGCTCCAAAACATACAGCGAAAATAAGCTCTGCAACATCTTTAATGCCTTAAAACGAGCATTCGGTTCAATTTCGAAACGATTTGAATACTTTATCGCAATGACATATTTATTTTTTTCATTTTTGACGACCCGCTAGACCGAGCGGTCACCATACCGGTCTGACGCGCAGTGGATCCCGGCTAGACAGACACCTGAATGATGAATTTAGATTTCTGTTCTGGGTCTAGGTGTTATTGTATTCGTATTTGTGTGTGTTCATGAAACCCACGACACAGCAAAAAACTCTAGGGGCTATGAGTATAGAAAGCGTCTTTGAAAAAATGCCTCGGATAATTATGTCCCCCTTAGACCTTTCAATCCTTTACAAATAGATGTGACGGTGGTACCTCCTGTGTAAAACAACAAAAATTTCAACCACCTTCTTTACATTAATCTAGCATGGTAGCTCTAAAAAAATATTTTAGTACATAATGTCGTAGTATGTAGATATATTTATATTAAAACAACAGTGTTATACAATTTAATTTGCATTTGAATTCTGAGAGCGAAATTGAAGTACCTCTCTGTTACTTTTGTCTTTGTTCCAAACAACAGCCTATCGACACGGTCATACAAAGCCTTTGTTTAAATAAATACATAAATGTAACAGCCGACGGTGGCACCAAAACAAATTTTAGTGACTATCTTTAAAAGAATATGATTTTGGATAGTTAAATACTTACAATTATCTTACGACACAAAATAAGATAGACATGGATTTCATTTAATATGTTTTTATATCATATGAGTTCTTGTTTTTTTTTGTTTATCTATCATATTTATATGTTTTTTTTTTTTTATAAGAATGAAGCAGCAAACGAGCATGCATTCCACCTGATGGTAAGTGGTTACTGCCGACCATGGACCTCTGTAAGCAACTTCATATAGAACTGGAGAGCTATCTGAAGTGGATCACGGATGCGTTGCTACTCCCGAGGACTGAGATGGTTGCCTCATATGTGAGTTGGCAAGCACATCCTTCCACCGAAACGCAAGATCTGCGTCACGCCAGAAATAGGTGTGGCGGTGGTACTTCCCCGATCGAACAACATTGATTCAACCACCTAGGATGTTGTGGTTATAACGAAGTTATAAAAAACAGAAGTGGTCATGTTTAGTGAAAATAAATGATTATTAGCGTATAATGAACTAAAGTAGCTAACGTTACAATACGTTAGCGCACATTACAAAGCGCATAAGCCCAAGCTGTCTCTTTAATAAATAGGACTTAAATTAAAAATTAGGAAAATCTCGATTTATAATAGAACTAAAAAAATAGTTAACCATGAAAACCACGTCTTATCGTGGTGTTAATTCTTAGGGCAAAATTGTTCCTGGCGCAAAATTACTAATACTCTTGAAGCAAAGATCTGTCTCTAATACAAAGCAAAAAGTATTCGAAACCAAGTATTATACAATATAGCAGCATAATTATATATTGCTATATGCTCATTTGCCGCTTTAATTTCGTTAATATATCAGAATATATCTTGTATATGTAAATTAATAATGTAATTTATTCCCCGAAGTTCGGAATACGTCGCGTGTAAAACACGATGTATAAAATATGAGTGATTATGCACAGCGAGCAATATGGTAAATGACAGCGAATGTAGCGGGATGAAATATACACTGTGTCTCAGTATTACGAACTGGTATTATACTAGCGTAGTGCATTTTACTTGATTTACAATGCTTAGTGTTAACAACTGCTAGTTTTAATGTACAGTAGCTTATACTATATACTTACGTATATATTGCATATTGGACTTGTGTTTATGTACGCTGAAATTTAGGTGTAATTGACACGACATTTTACTTATATTATAAATGCTAAAGTATTTGAGAATGTGTGTAGACAACACACATTCTCAAATACTCTAGCAGTTTGTAATTCTTTTACGTAAAAACCACTGGTCAGATTTCGCTGATTACAGATACTTATTGAAAGGATATGAAAATTATAAGCACTTCGTGGTATAATTATAAACCCTGCCTGATGTTTTCCTAGTGTTGCTGATAAATAATAAGAATCATGCTTACAATTTATATCCTGAAAAATTTGATACTTTTAAGTAACATTAATCTTTTACTAAAATACAGCTAGAACATTTTATTTTCTCATACTACCTGACTATTGATCGTATCGTAAATAGAAGCTAAATAAATCAGCGTAATTATTTCAATGTAAACTCCACTCACTTTTATAGCGAGCACTCTAGGAGCTTTTTTCGTTCCCACCTTTTCACTTAAAAGTTAAAAACTTTGAACTAATTACTTAATCCGTAGTCCGTTGATTAAGATGCTCTGGAATGCTTTTAATGTAACTGAAGCGAACTAAGCTTGAAAGGAAGAAATAATTTGACTTAATATTTGGCATTTTCATCAAAATATTGCCTTTAGTGTTGATCTTAGATATTTGAATAATGAGAGTGACTGGGATTGGCAGAACCATCACAAACGTTTTAATTAAATTCATTTAAGTACAGACGAAGTAAATTAATATCAAGATGACATTATAATAGCATAAATATTATTATGAAGACTTATTACATTTTGATTAAATAGTTGTCCTCAGCAACTTTTAATAAGTTTGCAATAAATAATACGTACATTTATATGTATATTAGCTATAGCCCGCAACTTTCTTCATTTTTTTATAATTTGGAAGTAGCAACCGAGCATGCAGTCCACCTAATGGTAAGTGGCCACTGCCGTCCATGGACATTTTGATCAACCTGAAATATGACCAGAATTTCACCTGAGGTTACCTGAGGTTAGCCACAGATGCGTTTCTACCCCTGAGGACTACGTTGGAATGCCTCGGATCAGTATACCCTTACCAAAACCTCCAGACCAGACCAAAACAGCCCATAGTACTGTTCTCGTTAGTCAGAAATAGGTGCGGCGGTGGTGCTTTCTAATATAATACACTCATTCTAGTCTAGTCCTTCTTAACCTCCTTGGAGTTGAATGTCTAAAAATCCGTTTTAGAGGTACATCTTAAAATAAATAGCTTCAAGTCTCTAGTTTTATTATTTTAGGCCTAGCAATGATTAGTCAGAAGTGAGTGTCTTTTTGCTTTTTTCATGAGACCTACACTATCATAACAAAAGAAAGCCGCCTGATAGATAAGTCTTTAGTGAAACGTCATCTTATGAAACTAGCATAATAAATATTTTAAAATCAGAAACTATTTGGGAATAAAACTTTCATTATAATATCTTTTATATTGATGTAATTAAAATCTATACTAATATTATAAAGCAGTACAGTTTGGTCGAACGTGCTAATCTCGGGAAGTACTAATTCGAAAAACTATTTTTGTATTGAATAGTAAATGTATCGTGAATGGGTTTAGGCTATATAACGTCACGCTATGTTTGTTTGTTTTTTTAATAGATGGTTCTCTAATATACGCGGGTTGAACTGCGTGGCACAGCTAGTTTTGAAAAAAAACCGAGGCAAGTAATTAATATAAAATGAACACTAGTAAGCTACGCTATTTCGTTAACTTTGCATTCTTGTTTATATTTAACTCAAGTGACAATAGTTTTCTAAGACAATAATTGAATTAGCTTCCGTCAATAGGATTAAAGGCTTCGTTCTCTAAGTACTTAGTCTTACTAACTTAAGTATTGTTAAGGCACTGTCATTACATTAATTAGTTACGACTAAATTATCTGATAATCAAGTTTTACTAAGAACGACAAATTTAGTAAATAAGTAGGCTTCAAACTAATCTATAAAGGTCATGCTCGTTTCAACATAATTGTATTGTACGATACGGACGTTGTCGCTAAAGCTAATTAATTAATAAGTACCGAAAAAGATAAATTTAGAAATATAATAAAGGGAATGTACCAATAATAACACTTCATTTTCTTAGAAAATACTGCTATAAATATGGTTGTACGGTTGTATCAGTGTATAAATCATTATAGTATTTGACTGTGTGTAATTATGTTCAAAAATATATAATTAGTAAATAATAAGAATTTGTTATTATTTACAATATCTATGTTTGTTATCTCCGACTTTTGTTGTTTGTAAACTATTAAATAGAAGTCGACAAGAACTTGCGGTGGTATAAACAACGTGTCAAAAGATTAGATAAGATAAATTTATTTAGCAAATCCTATAATCACATCTGACAAAATAATGTGTCAAAAAAAAAACAGATGAACTAAAACTTTTCATTTAATAAAATAAATTATTTTAAATAAAACCCGCCTACTTATACTGTTAAGAGAAAAGCTATAATATTTCATGATTGTAGTTCCCGTTTTTGTCTGTTTAAGCAGTCAGGTTTTTTCTTTATATTTACTCAGTGAAGTGTTAATTATGAAGTAAGTATTAAAGCTTATTTGATGATAGGTTTAAGTCAATGTCAGCATTAAAAAAAGTATTCAACGTTCAACAACAAGAGATCGGCATATTATAGCTGTAAAATTCGCCATTATCCCGCAAAATTAGACATTAAAAACTCAATTTCCGGACAAGTGCCCAATTTTGAATCCAATTCACAGCTAATTAGACTGTTAAGTACAGAGGTTCGTGGAGTCGTTGCTAAAGGGAATGGTCGTGGTAACGGGTGAACGCCGGCCTTATGACTCAAACATCGTTTTCATTGTGGTCCTAGGCGGCTTGAGTTTTTAATTTTGATGTTATGTTGGAAGTAAGTAGGGACTTCAACATTAAAAAACAAATTAAAAAAAAACATTTAACAGCCCAAATGGCTGAATATGTCCATATCCCAAAATATGTAATGAATTAAATTCGCCAACCCATTACTGACTAATTGTGGGCTCGTGTCTCTTCTCAAAGAGTCTCCTCTGAAAGAAGGTTTGACCATAAAAAATGAAAACATAACTCATTTCTAATACGCACATAATTAAAAATAAAAACGATGTATGAGGTTTGAACCTTAGACTCCCGATTAAGACTGCGTTTGAACTAATTATTTTATGTACTACACGCTAGTCTTGTCTTTCGTACTAGATTCCTTTCTTCAGTAAAAATCCTTTAAATGTCAATTAGAGTGTTTTAGCAGTTGGACGTCGTAAGCCATTCTATGTTGTAGAAGTATTTTACATAATGTCTTGAAAAATGGTAACAACACCTTATTTATTATAGGTAAACCAGCGTTAAGAGAAATAGGAGTAAAAAATACGTAGCACCTGTATATCGTTCTTATATACTATTGCTGTGGATTATTAAGTTATTTTTTTTGTTTTAAAACCCTATTGAAATTACCAAATCAGGTGTATGCAAATATATTCGTGACGATATTTAAAAATCAAAACATAAGTATTATACCAATCGTTGCGTCATTCTCAATATTCAAACATCCGTTTCAATAAAAGCGGAAGCCATATTTTCCCAATATTCACTCAAATTATATATTCCTTCCTTTTAACTTGGCTACATTTACGCTAAAAGCATTTTGGAGCTCCTTAATCAACGGACTAGGAATATTAATTTGATTAGCTAAGAGTTTTTATAACTTTTTAAAAAGTGGAAATGAGATAAGCTCTCTGAGGGTGCGAAAGCTGTAAAAGAAACTTGGGCTTTTGACTTAAATACGCCATATCTACGTACTTTATTAATGTTGTTGGCTAAGAAATGCGAAAAGATACGAAATGTGGAATATTCATAGCAGTAACTTGTTATTAATAATACTTTTGCTGTGTACTTGATTTCTATTTCTTATACAAAAATGTTTTCGAATAAAAGTTAATAACCTTACAAAATTCAATTAACGAGTCAGTAAGTTCAGTTAAAAGAAATAAATGTCTTTGTCAAATACTTTTTTGCAAAGCCTATTTTGGAATTACTATATTTGTCTAATAAGTTTTTTATACGGAACCTTGCACCCATTTCGATAGACAGCGAACCCTTATTTTCGAAACGTTTGCTAAATAGAAACAAAAAACTCTTATTTCGAATAGGGGTGCTCATGTAAGAAACAAAATAGAGGAAAAAACATGCCTAGAACTGAAATTGAGAAACGTATTGATGCGTACGAGCTCAGTGTTATGAAATTCGCTCTCCCGTCGGATATTTCGGTTCAAATCCAAAGATAACATCTCTGAATTTACAGTCGTATTTGAAACTAGCTATTACACCTTTTAACAATGAAAATACGCCATGTTATTATAGATATGTAAAATTTATTACCTTGATCTACTGTGCGTGGTGAAATGAGGTCTTGCTTCTATTAACTCAGAGACATAACTATGTCCAATAGTTACAACATACGCTATTCCCCAGGGCAAAGTTTGGAGTCCTATTCTACGAGTTTTGCGATAAAGTATTACATTTCTATTTTTGAAGTTATGTTTTTTCCGGAAAAACAAGTTTCAAAAGTGCTTTTACATTTTAATAACAAAAATGTGTTAGAAGCCATAAATTTTAATATTTTAAAGATATAACTTTTTCATTCAACATTTATGACGGGTAAGACCTATAAATGTTTTTTATAACAATACCTTTTTATTAATTACGGCCTATTCTTACGTGCAAAAATATACGCTTCATTTTGTCACCAGCGCTTTAGGCGTGATGAAATGAAATGATCTGTGATAAATGAAGACATCATACATACATAAGATGATTATACACTTATTTATCATGTATATATGATAAATATACCTATACGACATTGTTAAGGGATTACTAACCAGCACAGATGACACCGTTTTCAAAACACGAATTTATTTTTCTTCATGCTTCTTAAAATCAGTCGTCTCATCACCAGTTGAAATCGTATCAGGATACAAATTCGTGTTTGTATTTTACAAAACAGAATGTAATGAAGATGATGTAATGCTTGCAGGAGCATGATCTGGAGAAATGTACGACCGCCATAGCAATATGTCACACGTTGGAGCAGTTGTATGTCAGCATAGTACAATGCGCATAATACATCACATATTATTCGCTTGTATCATGCTGACATCACAGATACGTTGCATGCTTCCTCCGGCGGAATGTTTTGATATATGTAAAGTTTACTGTCAACAGTGATAACTTACTTCATAGCATTGTGGAGGAAACCAGTTGTTTTTACACGACTACGTCAGCACGTGGGTAATGTTGTCGAAGGTATGTATGTACATATATTTGTATGTCGGCTTGACGGATTGTAACATATGATTATTATCATATCATTTAAAAGACGCTTTCTACACTCATACCCCACACTAGGATTTTCTTCTGTGTCGTGGGTGCCATGGACACACAAAGACGAATACACAAACACCCAGACGAAGAACAGAAATCTTAACTCATCATTCAGATGTCTGTCTGGCTGGGTATCAAACCCGGGACCCAGTGCGCGTTAGATC
Organism: Cecropterus toxeus; assembly: GCA_018249875.1. Classification (NCBI taxonomy): domain Eukaryota; kingdom Metazoa; phylum Arthropoda; class Insecta; order Lepidoptera; family Hesperiidae; genus Cecropterus; species Cecropterus toxeus. Next base: position 1,353 of record DWNE01002497.1, on the reverse strand, counting down.
GGTATGGTGACCGCTCCGACTCACGGGTCGTCATCACTAGAATCGTTTCAGTTTGCAGAGTGACACAGATTATATTATTTCAAAAAAGTAGAAAAGGGGGAAGGACGATTTTTTGATTATAACGTGATTATAATGTGGGTATCAAATAAAAGCTAGTAAAGAGACCATTTTAAAAATGTAAAATATAATACTTTTACTTGACTATTTTGACGAAATATCATACAAAGTGTGAAATTGAATATATCATTATGAACAAAAAGCAAAGTTTAAAGCTGTCGGTTTTTTGTTTTAATATTTTAACATTAACTATGTTAATTGGTGCTAGTGCTAGTTATAACGAGTTCATTGCATTTCAGAATATAAAGATTTATTATTTCCGACGAGAAACATCAAATTTATCCATAGATATTTCGTAGTCTTTTATTTATATCTGCGTCATTTTCTGTGAGCGCTTTGAACCATAAAAAAGGAAAATGATTTATCATATTATTCCCCAGAAACCTAAACAATTGCTTCGTTCAATAGAAATTTATTAAATTTTAGCAATAAATATAACTTATCTATTAGCGTAATTAGCGAATGCTAATATACTAGTATAAAATTGTTATCAGGAAGGTGCGTTATTAATAAAGTGTTATCAATTTCATTAATTAGTAAATTATATTTAAGTTGCCGTCAACATTTTGTACAATTGAAATTAATTTAGGTGAGCTACTTACCTACTTCCCTCATTATTTATATGTTTTATCTTTAAATACAACGCATATTAATAGTTATTGTTAGGTAAAAGTCCATTACATTATTTTTCATTTTGAAATAGAGAGGGAGAAAATATAACAGTACAACGCAGGTCGTTGCGGAGCGGTCACCATACGGGTCCCTCATGCAATTACTTCCAGGTTCGATCCCTGGCCGGAATTAACATCCCAGTTTTGGGTCTGGATGATTGTGTATTTATCTCTGCGTGTGTACATGGCATCTACGATACAAGATAAAATCCTAGTTAGGGGTTTGGGGTGTAGAAAGCGTTATTCTTATTGTTTTTAGAGTTTAGAATTACCATAGGCGCTTGTTTTGATCATTGTGCATTGAACTTGCTTAAAAACCTAACTAATACTTAGTTACAACAATAAGTAAGTTCTATTTTGGCAAACATTCCATACTTAAACCTTATCTATACATATAAATAAAATTGAAGTGTCTGTTTGTAATATCAAAATATTTTTTTGCCAAATGCATATAAAAAATTTTTGTCTGTCTGTCTGTCTGTCTGTTTGTTCCGGCTAATCTCCGAAACCGCTGAACGGATTTTGATGGGACTTTCACTGTTGGATAGCTGATATCATAAGGCGT
>DWNE01002496.1:0-18709 GCA_018249875.1 Cecropterus toxeus | reverse complement strand
ACATCTGTGCTCGACTTCAGATAGAATACCTGTTTAATATGAGGTTAACTTACAGATGTCCTTGGGCAAAAATTCGTTGGTAGAAATGAAAAAAAATCCAATCGTTAATGATTATGATGTAATGTGAAATAATTTGTAATCATTGTAACTGTAGGAGTCTTTGAAGAACTTAGGCGTAAATTGTCTCGCTGTATTGTGGCAACTTAACATTAATTTAATTTCATGCTCATTTGCCACAATATCATCTTACTTCTAATGTAACTAATATTAAAAATGCAATGAATGCATGTTTGTTCCTTAATCAATCCAGAACCGTCATCGGATTTGGATGAAAAGTAGAGTCTGGTCTGGAATATTTTTTATCCTGGATTTATGTATGAAGGAGAAAAGTGTAAACGCAGGAATAAAAAAACACTCTTACTTCCCTATATGTAAATTGGATGATCCGAAAACTAATAAGAAAAAGTAACGATCAAGAACTTGTAGAGTTTGACTTTGCAATACTACGATATATTCAACTTCTTAACTTTGGTGGATTGTGTTTATTTAAATTTCAAATAAAAAATAAACCGAATTCAGGATTATCAGTAAATAAATGAGTCATAGTGATTGTCAACAGTAATTACAAAGCAAAATGTATAATGTGGTATTATTTATGCCGGCCATTGACTCCAGCACGCCGTCTAGGGCGGTGCATTCCCTTGCTCGCCATTACAAAATGTCGGTAACGGTGACGATCGGCGTCGTCACTCGACGTGACTCGTGTGCACATGGGTTTCTTCTTTAAATTCTCTACACTATATTCAAAGTTGCTTGTCTGAACATACATGCGTAAAGATAAAATAAACTGTCAGAGACTGTTGTTTTACTGATCTACGTAATATCTTTACGAGGACAAATAAAACAAGAGAATTAGACTATTGTCAGAGACTATTTTACTTTCTTATTTTATCGTACAAACATAAAATGTAATAATGGTGTTAAGAACGGCCCATCTTTTGAATAAAAGTGAAGGAATAAACTGGGTTATAAATGAAATATTTTTATTATGTACTCAACCCTAATAATTAATATATTTTAATAAAACTTTTCCCAGCTGTTTAATAAATATACTACATAAAATTCAATGAAATTGATTATATACTCCTTTGTACAGTCTACTTATAATATAAAAAACTAAATATAGATTTTACCACAAAAGATGGATTCAAGTATAATGATGGTGGTTATACTACATGACTCAATTCCTTCTGTACTATACTATCTAGTGTCATGACGACAATGTCTTCCCTATTTTTGAGAAGTTTATCAAATGATAGATCGTACCTCTTCAGGACTTTTCTGACATGCGGTTAATTTTGAAAAAGTTATATTGCTACTACTCCTATAGGACCAAAATATGAGAATGGTGACCACAGTTATTGCGATAATTCTACCTACCACATTTATAAATGCAAATCTGTCATTTTTTTCGTAATAAGACAAGCGTGAGTTAGAAAATAATTCCGTGAGTCCATTAAACTACGAACAACTAGTTTTATAATATAATGTGTAATTTACGTAATTTCATTTAGTTGCAAATACCTCAGGTTTGTAATTAGTGTTACAAAATTTGACCTAATATGCAATTTTTGTAGGTATATGCCTAAAGTATCTTATTATTAATATCGGTGACGTCAAATCTGTTCTTTTTGTGTTTAATCTAAGTCTTTGTCGCCACATTAATTTATAGTTTTATTTTAAAGTAAATAAATTACGACCCGCGTGTTGGAGCTGTCACCATACCGGTCTGACACGCAGTGGGTCCCGGGTTCGGTCCCCGGCCGGACAGACATCTAAATGACGAATTTAGATTTCAGTTCTGGGTCTGGGTGCTTGCGTATTCGTATTTGTATGCTCATGGCACTTACGACACAAAAGAAAACCCAAGTATGGAGCTATGGGTGTAGAAAGCGTATACGTTTGCCAATCGAAAATATCTGAATAAGGACTAGGTACTACTCAATATTATTTACTGTAAAATTACGTATTATTATTATATTACAGGAAGATAATCACGCATATGTGTACGTGTACAGCTTTGCCTATAATTAAACTAGACAAAATCAGATACGTTCAATTAAGAAGTAATTTATAGGTACCCAGTAATAACTATCACTACTTAAACAGTAGCGTTGCGGTCGTTCACCTGTGATATTCTGACATAAATACATAAAGCAGTAACATTTGACCAGTATGAATATGACCTCGTAACAGGTCCTATTGTGGCAGCAAATAGAGTACGCGTCGTGTCGAATCAGAAACGCGCCATTGAAAAAGGCGATACAGGTCGTCTAACGGCGCTTGTGCTTTAACCCGACGTCCTTTTGGGTAAGCCAGGGCAGTAGTAGGGGGATCTCCCTAGCGAAGCATTACCCACAAACCTAGAACATACGCTACGTCTAGTTACTGTTCATGCATATTTTAAGTATGAATAATTGTTGAATAGGTGCGAATGATGATAAAAATAGTAAACATCATGAAAAATCATACATTTGTTTGGTACAATGCGTTAATACCAATCGTAAACCATAAGAGACAATTAAACTTAAACTCAAAATATACGGTATTTGTAGTTCATACATATTTAAGTAAAATTACGTGATTAAAATACGTTTGACGGAGACAGACGAAAATAGGAAACATGACAACAAAACTATGAGATAAAATTCCTTTTGCGAATTAAATTGAAAAGGCACAAAACAACGAAACATGGAAAACTACAATCTTAACCTTAAATTATTTTATCGACCCTACCATCTTTTCTCTCACATTATTTTCTTCATAGTAAAATTCATACTATACATATTCGTATTCAACTATACATATTCCTATGATACGTATAAAAATATATGTATTTATATTATATTATTCATATTAGTTGTTAGTAAATTAAAGAAAGCCAGTAAATTTCCTTAAATATCGTATGTGTATGTCACACCCTAAGATTTACATCGAAAAATGAAGATTGTTTTTATTCATAAACAAGGGAAAATATCTGAGTACCTATATTGACATATATCTTTTTTTTTATCAAAAACACATCATGTAGCATCTGTTGTAAGTTAATGATGATACACCATTTGATCACATGTACCTTCTATTACATCGATATTGAATTAATAGCTTTAATATTCAAACGGGTTTGCCTTTATCTTAACACTAAATTTCATCGACGGAAAATGTTCAAGTTAGTAGTCGGAGCTGGCGCTGCGTGGCGTCGCGGGGAATGAACTATTATGGCTACAGAAACTCTCACTTGCTTGTGTTGTGATGCTGTCGATACACTTTCCTGTGCGCCTGCGTGACTGGACTGCTGCGCACGCGCCGGTGAAATATCGTACTGATGTAACACACCCCAATTGCATTATCCTGCAGCAAAACTACGACAATGGAACGTCAATGACACCACATTACCGGTAACATCGTTTTCTCTTTTACAAATGTATTTGTAACTCTTTTTGAAAAGGAGAAGTTTAACCAAACGTATTGTAACATGATATTGACACATCGTATCAGTTGCGTTTCAATGTTATTTTATTTCAATGCTATATTACACGCTACGGTGCCGCTGGTATGTTGTTCGTGAATAATTGTGATTAAATAAATAGTTAAATTCGACTTAATGTCTTACTATCAAATAAAGGTAAAGAGTTACGATCTACGCTACGCTATTGCCACATCTGACATATCGCATGCGGCGAGCGTTTCGATTGAATTACAAATTCGAAACGAACAATGCCCAACTTGTGACGAGACAAATCGGATGCATTACGTCACGACTTTTGTAATCTCGCTGATCATAAGGGCTCAAATGACAGGTGCTGATTGCGGTCTCAATAAGTTACTCTCACTTCTTTCAGTCTTTTCGTTGAGGTGTAAAGTTTCAGTATCAAACGGGCCGCCCAGATAAACAGTCTATGACAAACGCAAGACAGTAGCTTTGGATACCAATGAACTTTTGAATAATTATCGGTAAAAAATGACAACGCTTTATTATTCTTTTTTATCAAAGGCAAAGTGCCGAGGAATACAAAATATGAAACCATCGAATTGTAATTAATTGGATCGTTTAGCGGTATCATCGCGTCCAGCGCAGCCAATTTGTGTAGGATTGCATTTTATTTGCTTTACATTAGGTGAAGTGTACGTTCTTAGTCGGTCACCTTGCAATAAAGTATGGTGGTCGCGTCGGGCGCAGGGCGAGAGTGGGCGACCTCATATAGCTTGCGCGGGAGGCGTTTCCTTTATTTGTTGGTTGTTCGCCGCGTGATTGTGTCGTGCCACAGGACATCATGCGGACATTGGTGGTAAGTGTCACTTCAGATACAAGGCCGACTGCATATTTTACAAAATCTTTTTCAAAAAATAGTTTATCAAAATTTACGCATCCCGGTTTTTCTTTTCTAAAAAACTTTTCATTTTTGTCTAACGATTTTTTTTTTAAATAATAAGCCATTCTAATTAATATTATTATAGGTATTTTGTAGTAGATTAATTGGTTTTAATGTAGTAAATTATATTTAACATAAATATTTCTATTAAAATTTTGTGCTTATTCATATGCTTATTCATATTAATAAATTAAACACAATCTAATATACTAATCTATCCTACATTAGCTTTTAAGCCTCAAATTAAATTAAATAGGAGCAACAAAGACAAACGCGTATTATGGATCAATAAATTACAGTGTGTAAATCAAATTTAGGTCGGTATCATATAACCGGCATTGATAGTAGGTATTGATTTCGCTTCAGCCTTGAATCTATTGAGAGCTGGGAAGGCTACAAAATTAATGCACGGAGCTAACCTTTCAATGAGCAAAGAATGTGCCCTTCTTAATTTATAAGCGGAACTATTTGTTAATGCGAGCGTAATTTTGCGACTTAGTACCTGCCATGTATATAGTTATTACGTAAAATCAGCAACGGCTACTGACAAATGCCTCACTGATTACGTTACTGGGCTGCAGTATTATTACTAACAGGGTCGACTACTAGGAGTAGATACAGAAGTTGATAAGCGTAACCGGACAGTTTCAACAGTGTGAAATGTTCCATTCACTGCATATGCTTAGATATAATATAATAACGCACCTAACTCATACTCCAATAACATTAATCAATGAAAACGATCAACATTTCCACAACTTAGGTTTCACAAAAATTTGTAAGCGTGGGATTTTTAGGAATATTACATACAAACATAAGAAATAAATTTATGACCGGCTTATATGGTTACAAAAAGTTTTATAGAAACATTTCAACAGTGAACAATGTTTTATATGTGGCAATGGTCTGTTAGTTGTGAAATCAGAGTAATAACAATTTTATAAACTCTAATGGGAATTTGGGCCTCTGAGATGTGGCGTTTTTGATAAAGCCTTTTCGTAGCACGTTTATCAGACGCATACAAAAGACTTCAACGAGCATGAAAGGAAAATCGTAACTTGTATCTTTATAAAAAACATACTTCCTTTTTTGTGACTTATATCTTTATCAAAAACATACTTTGTTATTGTTTTTTCGTGCTTTCTCTTGGTAGGTATATTTTAATATTTTGTGTGTGTTATTTTTTAAATTTTGTATTACTTTAGATATTTTTGTAGTAAAATGCTAAACCATAATTTATACTTTAAATGTAATCTCTGCTAAAATCAGTTGTGGTCTCAATATTTTGTACAAATGAAAAAAGGTTGTTATGTTTTACTAAACTTTAAAAGCTTTTATAAATAATAAAACTAAAGGCCGTCATTGATACATTTGAATATAACTAATTTCCTAATTATTCGTTTTCGCAATAAGGTTTTATACATTAATATTAAATAATAATTAGGTAGTATTTCAGTTTATGTTCCTTACAGTGATAAATTCGCTTGAATTTATATTACTACGTAACTCTACATCTTACCTTTGCACATCTAAATTGTCCTATAATGTGAAGAAAATCGTATTTTGATTTACGTTAACGATTCTTTTGCAACCAAGTCTGTCCTGAGGTCATCGAATTATTTTCAAGGCAATTTAAAACCATTGTGAGCCATATTCATGAAATATATGGCGACGTATGAAAGTACTTGTCTGTCCTTACATTGGAATTACATGAAAATTGTATAATTCTTTATGCTTCACTTCGCACCGACCGCGCTACGAGTTTTATGTAAATTACCTAGTATGCTACGAATTAGTATGAATATGTACATATAATCAAATCAATCTAATTGTAAATACAAGAGAAAATCTATATATGTGTGATAATAAATTTGATATAAAATGCATCGAAAATATATCGAAATAAAACACAAAACTTAAATTCCAAAACATTTTACACTGCAAACATAAGCAAAAAGCATTAAGACATAGTCGGAAAAATTAATAAAACATGTAATTAATGCTTCAACAAGTTAATGTATAAATAGCTTAATTAAAGTTAAACATAGACAAGTCAATAATTTTGCACGGCTAAGTAGAATCAATTATAATTCATTTGGTTTATCCTGCTACGCATCCTTAAATACGTGTTCACTTTCAGATTTCTATTTCTAAAAATACTAACGTAGTAATGCTTACAAAGTAACATTTAAAATAATCTATCGGCAGGTAATTCTAATAAAATGTCTACAATAATTATAAAACAAATGTATCGCAGTAATTACCGAACGAAAATTAATATTAACTTGCATAGTTGTATTTTTTTTCATACAATCAATGCGGAAGTAATAATATTAATAGTATACATGTAGCAAGTTTCATATGTAACTTGTTCGTACCTGAGATTTTTTCTCATGTTTACCAATATAAAATGAACCGTCACCTTGACTAGCGGAAGAATGACTGGTCCGGGCGTCCTTACCACTTTCAGATCGTGGCCTGTTCCCGACCTAACCTCTAGACATTTACTAAGAAATTCTTCTTAAATCGTTCTTGAACCGATTACAGAGAATTGAGAACACAAACACAAAGAATAAAATACAACAAAAAAGATGTGCCCATGATTAATTGACTGCAAATAATTTTTATCATCGATCAGTACTTTTCCATAATACAATTTAGCCGGAATATTTTAAAAATAATAAACGTAGGATTGACAATGACATTAAAAATATAAATAGTAGATACTATCAAGCTTTTAATATTATTTAATATCAGTTTAATTTAGATTACACGAGAAGATTAACGTTTTATACAAATAACACGAACACAATAGAACGAACACACTAGAATGTATTATTGTGTAGATGCTTAGACGCTATAAGACCAGAACACTGCGATAATTATACAGCACACAATGTCTATATTTAATTCCTCTTCCCTGATTAAAACAGAGACATGTTATCTGGATTACGGTCGCTAGAGTAGGAAAACGAAACTTAGCTAGTAAATGAATTGAAGTACAATATTTTTACAGATTCGATTGAATTCTTATACAATAATAAATATTATCAGCGCCTCTACACTCTTAAACTCACTGTGATATCGGGTCGTGCGTAGTCGTGGGAGCTACAGATAATATTTATGTAAATTACAAAAATACTCGGACCAAGAAACAAAACCTTTACATTATGTATGTAATGTTACCAGACCAAGGATTGGATCCGAAGCTTTTGCGTGGCAGATCCGTGTAGTATTATAGTGACCAGTTTACAGATTTTCAAGTTATGAGGTAACTTAAAATAAATTATCTTTTAAAATAAAGAATGAAAACCTTTTTATTAAACGATATACGTACCTTCACATACGTATTATCATTACGTACGTAATTTAAAGTGGTAAACTTGATGGGTCTGTCACTTATTGCATCTAAAATTAAAGTACTTACTATATTACCAGATTAAATCCCAAGCATACTTGCAAACATTGCTTCCTTTTAAATCAGTCTAGCGGTTTCGGATAGCGGCTAGCAGTCTAGTGGATTAATAACATGTATAAACACGGTGACATGTAATTTCTATACCTATATTAAGAAAATATCATAAATCATATTAACCAGTTGCCCCATATTTTTTGGGTTCAAGTGAGTGGGTGTAGGTAAAAAAATATTAACTAACTTAATGCGGACATACATACACATGCAATGAATTTAAACAATCTCTCAAACATTTATCATATCGTCTATACTTTATTTTTATAAGTAAAAAATGTTTAAGCCAGATAGCGAAAAAACAAAACGCATATTTTAAATACCACAACGACATATAAATCCGTAAGTTGTTTGACCTACATAGCTATAGCAATATATATAGGTAGACCGATATTGTTATTGCCTTTGGCACGCACAATGTAGAATCAAACAAAATAAAGGTCGACTTATGCGGCATTTGTAAAATAATTCGATTTATAAGTTCTTAAATTGAGTTGTTTAAATAGCGTAATCTTATAAATAATAATCACTTAATTTATTAAAAAAGGGGAAGAGTAAACAAATATCTACCAGGTCCCAATTATGTACCTATACTTGTGATGTGCTAGGTACGAAAGATACTATGTTATCTACGTAGATATAATATAGTAGTATTTTCTAACTGAATACAAGTACATCTTATGATATATTGAGCGAGAAAGCAGTCGTGTAGAACCTGAGCGCTTTCCCTTGGATATATACCTGAAATAAACATGTTATAGTACTGCAGAATACAATAACTTTTAGACAAACTACGTCGCATTTTTACGTATTCAAGCACCTAATTTTAATTATAATAATTACCACTTTAAATTGGTGTTATAGATCATTTTCGCAGTTTCATTCCCCGAATAATTTATCATTGCATTCTTTTATTAAGACAATAGCCAACGAGCATGCAGTAAATCTAATAGTAGATGGAGACATGTAATCAACACCAAGGCAGGGATTCTGACCCCGTTTACAGATACCTTCTTCAACCATGAGGACCAGTATAGCCTAATACGTGAGTCAGCCGGTTACAATGTTACATAAACTGTAATCATTGAAGAATTCAAGTTGAAACACAAATGTAACATTCTGAAAACACGGCACGAAGTCAAACAAGGCACGGCTGTAGCCGGTCAATCAAGTCAGGTGTTAAGTACTGCATTATTCGTGAGCCCGGCAAGGCCCATTACACTCGAAAGTATGCAGCATATATTCGTTACGTTATTCGCGTTCCGCCAATTATTCGTGTTAATTTGTATACGTACTAGTTTTTTTGGCTCTATTTCTCGTTTTACCTTGTCTATTGATTGGTAACTTTTGTTTTTGTTTGATTTACTAAAACTGTAAAAGACCAGCCTTCATGGGAACTCATGATATTAGGTACCTATACTTACCTATATTCCGTCGGTACTCAAATATGTTTACTTTACTTAAATAACAGTTAGTAGGAACAAGTTCATGAGGAAATGATCTAGAAAACACAGTCAAACATGTAATGCATGCGTATTATGCATATTTACTTTCTTATTTAAGATATTTATATTATCTCATTTGAATACCGTCACTACAACGTTGCTTGTCGACCATGAACGAGATTTTGCCGCATTGTAGGACTTGTCTAGTTACAAGTCCTACTTGTTTATATTAAATAGTCGTAATAAAGCAATAAATGATTATCCAGATTACAATATATGTACATATTTTCGGGTTGACACAAACAACTTTATATTTCTATTGAAAATAAAGTCACTTTATTTTCGACCTAATTATCGTATAAGAAATTTTAATATAACGGCGATGTTTAAATATTCACCATGCCATGTTTAATTTTCCGATGGGTAAAGTAATTTAAACAACGTCTTGAAGTACAAAGATTGCAAAGTTTTAAGATGATAAAAGTTCTAACTCGGCCATACCTACGAATTTCTATCTTATAATAAGTATCTAGACAGCTGATACATTATGATTTTGAGCTTGAGTTTTTTTGAAACCGTGATTAATTCCGATAGGACTCTTATTCTGCTTGAAATTGGTGGCAGCTGGCCGTGGGCGGCACTGACTAATTATCATCAGGTGGGCGGGGTGCTTTTTTACTCGTTTTGATAAAATTATAATCTTGTATTCATACACTTGTCTTTGTAGCACGTATAGGTATAGCGCAAGGATTCTTGAATTGAAAACGTCTCTCAGATTAAGACTACCAGTATTTAACATTTTTTATTGGTTTCCTTTCAGATATGTATGCTGTGCATTGTCACAGTTTATGCACAATTGGACTCACCAACACCACCAAGACTACAAATTCCTGGGGCGATCGCGTTAGGTGGTCCCAGACAAGGTGGATTTAGACAAGGAAGATTGCAAGCAGGCCCTGTACCCGGAGGAGTTGCCAGGATAAGGCGACCTGGTCTTGCAAGGCCATCATTCAAATCGGTTGATGCAGCACCTCGTCCCAATCTTCAAACACTAGATGAACTTTCAAAACCAGTCACGGAAGAGCCTGAAGACGACATTGACATTAACACTCCAACAGCGTTTTCACCGAACATATTTTCGACATCGGAACCGCAAAATGATTACTATGATATTACAACTACTTCTCAACCAAAACCTCCGATTATCTTTAACCCATCTATATTCCAACAAACTACGCCTTCTGCGCAAAGACCTGAGCCAGTAAGGCCGACTCAATACAGACCTTTGCTTCAACCATCGTTTACCCCAAGCAAAAATGAAGCGCCTACTAGGCAACAACCAGCAAGATTACAACCTCTGTCAAGCAGGCCACAACGCCCTGTATTTAGGCCAGAACCTAAACCCTTCATTGATGATGACGATGACACACCTGTACAACCCGTCAGGCAATATTCACGTCCACAGGAACCAATTAATCGCTCGCCCGCGAAAAATGTACCACAACAAAAGTATGTACCATCAAATCCTCGAGACAAAAAACCAGTCGCTCAAATAATAAGAAAATACAGAGAAGAAAACGACGATGGCAGCATCACATGGGGTTTCGAAAATGACGATGGATCGTTCAAGGAAGAAACTATTGGCATCGATTGTGTCACTAGAGGTAAATACGGATATGTTGACCCAGATGGTTTGAAACGGGAGTATAACTACGAAACTGGTATACCTTGCGACAAAACCAAAGAGGACCAAAATCAAAAGGGTTTTATAGACTATCAAGAAAATAAGGCTGTTTTACCTAATGGTATCACAATTGATCTCGCAACAATGGGGAAAAAATCTAAGAGGCCATTTAGATCAGCGGGTGTTCAATAAGTTTATGTATAAGTAACAATATATTTATTCTAGGACATATAATTTTAAGGACACTTAAGTTCTTGTCATCTAGTGTTATTTCAAACACAAATATTGTTGATATTGTGATTACTATTTTGTAGTCTTGGTCAACAAATAAATAAAGTGAAAATCTCTTTTTATTTTTCCTTTTCTATCTTTTATTCTAAACTCCTAAATTACAAAATGAAGTTCCATTTGATGTTCCTAGATGCGATTTTGACAGTTAAAGCAGAAAGCAAAAAAAGGAAAACTCCAAGATTATTTACAAGGGTCAAAATTTACAGGACATTACTTATAAAAACCTTAAGTAGAAGATTTCCGAGTTATAGTACGTTTAATTGCTTATATTAATTGATTGTATCCCAAAAATCCGTGAGGATTCCTATGATACAAACAAAACATACTTAAACTTTTTTTGTACCAATAGAACTTATTAGATTCGTAATACGAAATAATAACATTATTTTTTCTAGTGACACTTAATAGTAATTTGTGGCAAATAGTAAAGTAGAAAGTAATCATAGGCATAGTGATAAGAATATGGCTGGTATAATATTAGAGTAAAATTACACATACAAAAATAGAAATATTATTATTATTAACTTATTGGTCTTAATTAGCGTAAAAAAATCCTCAACTGTTTAACAATTTTAATTTCTATTAGACAAAACATATTTATCTTTAACTTTGTACTGAGAATTTTTACCTGGGATTCTTGCAGTCTAACACACTACTCAATCATTTGCTACTACTTTTTATTCAGAATTCACTTAGTAATTATTATAAAAATAATAAGGAATCATTACATAACATAATAGTATTATAGGCAGTTACAATATAAATTTTGAGCCTTTATATACTTAATTTTATGATCTCATTATCTTTGCAATAAATCATTGTTACAAAAAAAAATCTTCATAGACATGCATCTATTTGGATAATTTGAAGGTATCAATAAAACAGATATATCAATAAAAATCAGATTTATTCCAAAACCACTAATAATGACAGAATACTAATAAGGACGATTATTTATGTAAGGTTGAGGGCGTCTCATGGGTGGGGGCATTCTATTTGGTGGTGTTATTGAGATATCCATATAATTTCCTATTTGAAATTTGACTTGGGACAGAGTTTTGTTATCGTCTCCCCCTCTCTGCCCTGAACATGTTACACCAATTTCTCTCATACGATACGTTGGTGACCTCATATCTGGATAAACAATAGCAAAGTCAAAGTATGTGCCTTTACGACGAGTGTCAGGATTAACTTCTTTAACAAGCCCTGTCAGTTCACGGAGTGTAGCGTCCATCCATGTGTATATTTGCAACTCATTCTGCGGTACATTCCCTCTAGCATAATCACCTGGTGAGTTATGTCTTCCGGTAGAACAGAATACTCGTAGCAACAGTGGACATGTCTGAAATAGTATAAACAAAATAAGTTGGTTTTTTAAATTGTATGTAGATAAAATCTTACACAACATCAAATTAATACATACTTAGAGGAGAGAGTATGTTAATGTTTATTTGAGGCATATATATTTATTATTGTACATGTACATTATATACTGTAATAGTACATTTTTCGACTTCATAATATGTATGTGTGGATTATTGTATTTTTTTTTCATCAATCAAAAAGGTTTAAGCTAGAATTAGTCAGAACGATCAATAGAGAAAGACATTGTATAATAAAAAAATCATAAAACGAGAGGTACCCATGAGCAGGCGTTGCAATAGCGCGAAAACTATTTCTTTATGGCAGAATAAGATAAGGTTATGATGCAACAGAGTAGACACCTAGATAGATGTTTATCTTCCGTAAGAAAACAATTGTTATTATTGACAAAACTACAGCACAAGATAATTATTACCTTTTCTCTATCAACTGGCTTCTCTGTCGGTTTAACCTCTTCCACTACCATCGATTCTAAGCCAGCCATTTTCATAACAGTCAAAATTTACAACAGATGTACATAAAGTATGGACTATAACAATGTTACACGACAAATTCATGCATTTAAAATGTTTATTTTCTTTCTCAAATATGAATATTGAATAGTTCAATCGCATCACTTTCCGCCCGTCAAAATATCAACAACTTTTTTTGCTTAGGCAATTTGCGCAGAATGCCACTTTACACAACACAGATTATACATTGGCCATTTAGACCCACAGATAACACTATGATATATAATAAGAAAAAATAAAATTGAAGGTCGCTCTTAACAACTTCTGCAATAGAATTTTGATAACAAAATTTACATAAATCAATATTGAATCAAACTCATTTTGTTATAGACCTACGTAATACGCGTTTATCAACTAATAACATTGTCTAATATTTCCAATAATTATAAGTTTTAGTGACACCTGTTCTATAATTTTATTATAACAAGTACATAAAGTGACAAAATTAATAATTTTCTTTTCTCGATTTACATTATATAGTATATACAAAGCAAGGGCATATAAAATGAAAAGGTATTTAGTTTTTCCACGTGTGATCAAATGCGTTTAGTTATGGCAACATCTTTTAGTCCAAATAAAATGTCAATAATGTCAGTTTTTATTTGTCTGACAATTAAAATCGATTATTGTTTTGTTAGCGACGATACTAAACTTTCAAGATCAATAACTGTAGCTCAAATATAGAAAATACATTATATGTATCATAAAATATATAGCCCCTAAACAGCACAATGGCAAACAAGGAAGAGGACGAAACTTTTCAAGAAAACGAAGTATACATCAACGCCGAAGATGGAATGCCAAATATTCATCCGAATATTGCAAATTTAGAACAGGACAGTGATTCGCACGACGAAATCAACGAATTCGATGACTTGCCCAAGTCAGTTATCGTAACAAATATTCACAGTAGTGTTTTTGCCGATGAGAAGTTAAAGAAAGAAATGGAAGACCTGTTCCGTACATTTTCTGATAACACAACATTTCAGTGGCTACGAAGTTTCAGACGATTACGCGTGAATTACGACAGTCCGTTGGCAGCGGCGAATGCTCGTGTGCAACTTCATCAGTACCAGTTTTATAACTCGTGCATAAATTGTTATTTCACGCAACCAGTGACTCCTATTTCCTTGAAAAATCTTAGACCACCGGCTCCAGTGAAGCAGTTTCTAATATCTCCTCCAGCAAGCCCACCGGTGGGATGGGAGCCCCGGGAAGAAGGTGAGCCTATAGTAAATCCTGATCTGTTAGCGGCTCTGGCCAGCCTGGCTCCAGGGGAGAGCCATGAGTTGCACGCACCCACTCCAACTCAACCAGCTATTGTGGTGCACACGGCCTTGTCTACTGAACCTAATGGCACTCGCGTGGGACGTCAAATTCCACATACTCGCCACCCAGATTATTAATTGTTATTGTTATAGATATATTTTAGAGTAGAATTTCAATGCTTTTTATCTATTATATGTCAATTGTGACCAATGATGCCAAAGACAATGCATGGCGTGCATTGAAATTTTAATTTACTATTTTGTTATAGAATTTTGTCAGAAAATGTGATAATTCGGATATGATTCTATCTTAGTAGTTGCAAAATTTAAAGTGATGGTCACATATTTTTTCATGTTGTAATGAGAATTATGGTAACTTCAAAGGGTACGTAATACATTATAAGCTTGACACTATTAATGTTACAAAACAAATTAATAGACATGAAGCCAGCTTTTTAGTTTAGCCTTTATTTTGAAAGTGTATTCATAAAAATTAAATTGGTGCTATTTTTTAAAAATGCTATGATATTCATTATGTTCTTTATTTTTGTAAGCATAAGATTTTTTGTACAAAAATATATATATCGTTCATCACTACTTTATTATTACATATGCAAGCTATTTATGTCATAATTAAAAGATGTGACTATTGTAATGATAAATGAATGAATATAAAAGTAAAGCATCATGTGATTATTGAATCCGAGGGTAAGACGTCCCAACATCTATTGAGATGTTGGGACGTCTTACCCTCTGGGTCTTACCCTCTCATATGCTACGGCTAAGTCAACATAAGGGCAGTTGGTAAGTATGTTCAGGCCTCCTTTACCCAGTACCTTCTTTACCCAGGCAATTCTCAATGAGATTGAATACCTCCCGGATCCATAACATTTATACATAATAATACAATATTAATGAAAACATTGTAATATAATGTGCAAATGTAAAAGATATATACCATCCCAGTGTGTATTAGGTGATTCAGTACTTCTTGCATTGCTTTAGAGCCAACAGTCATGTGATTGACAATAGTTGAAACATATCACTTAGCCATTTGAAATGTATCACCATTATGATGTGTTTAGAATGTAATGGGATCTAATTATTCCTGCTCTATTAGTGACTACACCATGAATTGATTAAACATGCAGGAAAAGCAGGGTTTACTATGTTAAGGTTTTCAATGGAAATTACAAATCTGTACTATATTCTTTATTACAAAGTGTCATAGGAGCATGTGCTCATGAACATTTGTGATCAACCCCAAATAATATCACAATCCTACTAAAGGTCAGTCACAGACATGTTGTTACATCTGAAAACTAAGACCGACTTCTATTAGGCAGAAATAGGTGTTGAAAAGGCAGTACCTCAGTCAAACCTCAAGGAGTTCTACCAACACTCAAACTACTTGCTTATTATTGAAATTATTAAAATTTAAAAGAACAACTTTTATAATACACACTGTTTTAAATTACTTGTTTAAATGACCAGTAACTGTATATCTATATATTTATTATATGGTCTCTGTAATAGTTTTATATCAGCATGTATGTTCATAATTATGATAATTGCTGATCTGTTGTGGTATTAATATAAACATTCAATAGTTATTGAGTCCCATTCTACAAATTAAAATGGTCTTTGAAATGGTTGCTTTATTCGTTTTGAAACTGCTAAAAATACCAAATCAATAATTATAGTTGAGTTTGATCATAGGTGTTTAGTGGTAGTGGTAATCTACTGCATACTCATTAACTGCTTCAATTTCATAAAAAAATTACAAAAAATGAAGAGACAAAGGTATTTGTTTTTATCTATATAACATTAGATTGCTGCTTGTATGTAAAACTGGCAAACCGTCCATTGTAGAAACTAGAAACAATTTCCTTGCTTTGTCTAGTCATTGTTAAAACTATTTAATGATCTTAATTAGCCAGTTAACACTGATGTTAATTGAAAAACATAGATTCATTTTAACTCTAAAGAACTACAATAAAAATTGTTAAAATGTGTTATCAATAATATTAAACTCAATATGTAGTAAACAACAAAATATGTAGTTGACAACTATGAAATATAAAAGTATTCTTATTATATACTTTGTTTAGATATCTCTAATTTTGTGTGATCCTATTTGTATTTAATATACCTTAAACAAATTGATATTTTACTTCTTACATTTTAATCAATCTAAATGTGCATGAATTGTTTGAGTTCACTATAAAAATATGAATCCTGAATGTCTTTTATTGAAATTTTATTTTTAATTTTTGTTGGTAGGTAACTAAAATAAAAATTCATAGGTAACTAAAATAAAAGTTTCAAAATCACTTCAATGAAGACGATATAATGATCGTAATTAGAAGTAGACCAATTCGATAGGAAATCCTATTAAGTAATGCTTGAAACGCAAGCAAATTAGCGTTATTTTTTTATTGTTTGAGTATTTTGATTAAAAATGTAGAAATCGAGGAGTTGGATACTTAGATCTCGATCAAATAATTCTATATTATTGTTCGTACCTATAGTTGGCAGTCACAAATAAAATGTATGTAGGTTTTGAATCTCATAAGAAATACGTAAAATTTATATTAAATACTTCAAATTGCACATATTTTTCTATGTAGGTGTAACTTGTTCACTAATATAGGATTGATGGTGGTAATCATTGATAGATTTTATAAGTGTATTTTCTATGTTTTATCAAAATTTGATGTCTGTGAAAAATAAGTGCTGATAATATTTTGCATCATTGACTTTGGTTCTGACAAAGAATGAAAGTTAAGGTATTTGTAAAATTTCGAAATTTTGGATTTCGTTAAATCAGAACTTGTATATTTCTTTAAATAACCCATAGAATAAAGATAACAGATATTATTCAGGCTACTAAATAACTTATTGTTTTTAATTAATCTACAATTTTCCTAATTTATATTGGTGTTGTATTCGATTGACAACCTACAAAGTTATGATAATTAAAAATGCTTTTTTTTAAGTTACATAACTTTATGACAATATGACAAGCTCTTTGCTAAAGTTATAGAACTGCAATCGGATTTAGAACAAGCATAGTCACTGAATTGATATTGTAAATTAAAATTATTTTTTATAACTGGTGTTTTTTTTACCGATTTTTTTCTATGATGTACCCATGTATGCATTGCAATGTACCTTGAACAATTGCAAGGGCGAGACGGATTAAGGCCAGAATCTGTTATGTCGACTTACTGCGATTGGTTTGTGATAAAACCATTCGCAACCATTAAACACGCCGATACAATTGTAACATTTTAAATCTTTACTGACATACTTTTATTTAGAAAATGTTTACAAGTTCGCTATTAAAATGTGTTTTTTTTATCTAAACCCTATACTTATTATTGTAGCTTTAAAAATCTTTCTTTTATTGTAAATTTTATAGCTACAATTTAATGGGGATTTATATCCGTTTGTAAACAGCATGAAAATACATATTTATGAAACTAACATCACAAGAAAACTCCGATTTGGTATGTAGAACAAGCATGTAGAGCGTCATAAACTGCTCGATGTAATTATAATGTATGTACATTGTTAACATCAATTAATAAAGTATTCGATTGCCTACTATGGATAGAAATTTACTTAGTTCCTGTTCGTTGGCCTGTATTTCTTTAAATCGGAATAACGAGTCAGCACCTAACTAATCTACTTGGCTTTTTTTAGTTTTACTGGCATAGTTGTGTTTGAGTAAGAATATATGTGAAAACATCATGTACTCATATTTTTATAAACATAATTGCTTTTTTAAATAAAATAAATTAAGTCTTGTAAATAGCATTATACACGCAGAGTAATTGTAAAGGTTGTTGTTGTCACACCATCAAAGCAATCATGTATGAATAAAAAAATCATGCCGATGTAATTTTGATAAATGTTTTACAGGTAATTTTCAGTGTTATACATGCGTAGAATAGGAATTTTAATATATGTAATGTAATGTGTGTTGTTTGTCACTGTCACTGTTAATGCAAATTACTTTAGGGCAAAGTACCTGTATGCAATCATTTGAAGAACACAAGAAATCCGTATAACAGATATTATATATTGTGTGAAAGTTTTTTTTTTTAGTTATTCCTTTCCTAATCTTTTGCGTATATTGACTCGTACCAAACGATAAACTGTAGATATGGATTCAATTAAATTAATATTATTGTAGTAATATCTCATGTTATCTGTAAC
>DWNE01002495.1:0-18710 GCA_018249875.1 Cecropterus toxeus | reverse complement strand
AAAAAAAACGACAATATCTAACTTGACGACCAAAAAAAAAACGACAATATCTAACTTGACGACCAAAAAAAAACGACAATATGTAAGTTGACGACCAATAAAACGACAATATCTAACTTCATGACAATACAAGGTTGCCAAATCTGTTTTTACCGCCCCCCAAATCTGTTTTTGGTGGCCCTCAATCATGCACGATGTTAAATTTTACATTACTTTTATAATACTTGTAGCTATTAGAGCTACGTGTATTAAAAGTAGGTATCTTAAAAAACTTTATCTTTATATAACTCACAATTATTCTTAATAGCTTTGATATAAAATCTCATGAAAATAAAACTATAAAAACAGAAGGCGCAGTAGGTAACCAGAGAACGCTCTGAGATTTTATTTAATTCATCAAAGACATTAGCACCTGAGATTAAGACGCGTTACGAAATTAAGAATTCCGAAGAGATTAGCTTGCTCTACTGACTAATGAAAAAGATTTATAACACTTTGTACGTAAAAATTAAAATGCTCCACAGGTGTATTATATAACACTTAATTATATTTATTTTTGTATCTATTAAAATAGATAAAACAACATAGAAAATTCACTTACACGGGACTTCCAACTTAGATTTCAATGGTAGCGATACATTTGTCGCTACAGAACACCATTTCTATTTGGTGTTGATTACAAATGTCTATATGACAATGGACACCCTTCCTTATGTGGACTACATACATATTTGCTACCTCTATGATATAAAGAAATACAACGGAGCGGTAACCATACGGGTCTGACGCGCAGTGGGTCCCGGGTTCGATTCCCGGCCAGACAGAAGTATGAATGATGAGTATAGATTTCTTTTCTGGGTCTGGATGTTTGTGTATTCGTCTTTGTGTGTCCATGGCACTCACGACACAGGAGAAAATCCTTCTGTGGGGCTATGAATGTAGAAAACGTGTTTTTGAGTGTAGAAAGCGTAACCCGACAGACGTTGCCTTGTAATGAAATCAATTAGAGCAAAAATCGTTTTTAAAAATAATGGGAAACAAAAACATGATAGTAAAATTTTAACGATTATAATATAAACAACTTGTCGTTTACAGGCCGCTAAACTGAATTAACTGAGGAAAACTTTAACATTTACATCTTACACTAATTTAAAAAACTAATCAAAACAAAGCACAAACGATCCCAAAAAGGATACAAATTAAATCTAAGGAACGCATCTATGATTTCATTGAATTCAGAGGATTTTATTTTGAAGGACATCGGGCAGCGACGTGACACGTCACTATTTTAGGTTATACATTAGAAACCTCCAACTTCGAGCTTTTAGCCAATTATGTTGCAAAATCAACAACAAACAAAGCAAACAAAAATAATTAATTTAATTGATTCTCTCGGATCAATCAGAAGACATACAACAAAATCATTAAATCGTTTCAGCCATTTGGAGGATTTCAGTAATATATACACGCACAGATATTGTATAAGGATATAGATACAGATGTGAGTTTATATAGGAAATTACAACATAGTAATTTATAAATAGCTTTATTCTATTTATTGTAATACTGCAATATACCTACTTTAAAATCTTTAATTATATTACAAATGAAGTCACGAAATATCTAGTCATTTATTATTCCTCAGTTTCTGAAATATTTCTATAATACTTGTCGGTAGTGCAGACTTATGGTGCCGAGACGTCCTTTACCATGAGCCTCTTTGATAAGCTCAGACTCACTCAGCGAAGTATAGAAAGCGCGATAGAGTTTACAACGAAGTTTATGAATGAACTTATGGGCTTGAAGGGAAAATAACTTCTCGAGTAATAAGGAACACAGATAAATAGAACGATCGAAGAAAAATATGGAGAACAGATACTGAAAAACTAATTAGATAAGAAATGTTATAACAAGAAGTTGTAGACAACATTTCTTGTAGCTCTTATAATTAGTGAGAAAAAAATCTAAAGCTATGACTCCCTTCTTTCCAAAATCAGACTAAGTGAACGAGTTATGAGGTCAAAAGAAAGACGCAGATGGAGAGATTCGAAAAAAATCATAAGCCATATGTGGCTAACTTAAGCACAGTGGTCACTTATTATTAAATTGATACAGAAATAAACTGTGTTCAATTTACGATCATGTTTAAATTTAAAAGATGCATTTAAATATCTATGCGTGTGTGATTCGAGGGGTTATATGTTAGGGGACGAGTCCTATAACATAGAAAATTCTAGTGAAGGACTGTGTAGAAACTGCTGTCTTAGATTTTTTATTGACAATGCATCTTTAGGCGGGTTTTCATTAGTCTTGTTAAATTTATTCAGCCGTTGAAATTAAATCAAAATTAATGTTTTTTGAATCACAGACATGCACTCTAATTTCATAAATTACTTAATTTATTTAACTGTCATAAAACGTTTATTTATTATTCCATGAAAGAATTTACTAGAGAATCGTTTAATCAAATTGTCTGCGGGATTCTAATTACAAACCATCTAAATAATGTACCTCGGGATAATGAACTAACCTATATAAACGAGATACTGCCCTAAATTCTCCCTCATACGAATTTCCACGATAGTAATTTTTATCGCGACCCTAAATAAGTATTCGCAGGTACTTCATTATGTGTCAACATATTCAGGCGACGCCGTCCTTGATGTCAGGCAAAATTAATTCGTAGCACCTTTTAACTGAGAGTCAGTGGGCCCCGAGACTCTCGAGGGACGGGGAAATTTATACGCCACATTACCTATTCAAAAAGGTCTCTCGGCAACAAAATAAAATGAGATCGATGGAGAAACAAAATATAAATAGCAGTTGTAACGCCCGCGCCCTCCGCATCATGTCGGATGACTTGTTTGCGAATAGGGAAAGTTTATTTTGGAAGCTCGTAACTTTTGTTTTACGAATGATTTAACAGACAAGTATGTCAGGTTCGGATGTATGTCCTATGAATTTTTGAATAAGTAAGATATCTCATTTACGCACCTCGTACCAGTTATTTTAATTTTGTATCTAAGAAGGATGTAACGTGTATTGCATCCCTTAGAGGTTATCTATCTATATGTCAAATCCCATGAAAATCAACTCAATCTGAGTCATTTTCATAATTATCTAAAATATATTAGTAGATATTTTGGAGCAAAGTTGCAATAATTTTAAAACCAGAATATACGATTATTTTTGAAAGCTTGCGCCTGTTAGGAATTCTTTATTAATATGTTTTCGAATTTGCCAAATAATTTTAATATTTTTAAGAAATCGGAGAGGACTTTTAAATCAACTATGAAGGTATGAAACCTCACATGAAATCGGTCATCGTATATCGTTTCTATAAAAGAAAAAAAATAAGCATCAATTACAAACAAATTTCCGTAAAAACTTCTCGAAACCATTCTATAGTAATTTTAATTAGTCACTAAACTTTAAAGGCTTAATTAAATTTAATTTGTGTAAATATATAATTCTATTTGTTTATTTTATGTTCCCCTTGATAAAACGAGTTCAACGGAGAAATGTTTTAATTACGTGGAGGATTAATGCGAGAAGCGTCCTGCATAAACAGCTCTTTTTTATCCTAAATGACACCACGTACGGCGTCGGCGTGGCGAGGCTTTTTGTCAAGTTAAAAAAGATCTGTCTTGTGTGAATTTTATTTGCACTGTTGGTTCTGTAGTGACTTGATAATTAACAGCAATGATGTGTGGAACGTCAACGTTTTTGAAGTGAAACTTCTTCCCTCATGCGCGGATAATAATTATACGGATAACAACGCGATACGAAAGTGTGGAACGTTTTTTATTATTAAATTCATCTTTAATATCCATTGCTAATGTACTAGGGCAATATAAATATGAAAAAGATGAACGATTATTACAAAGAGATTCGTATTATGCATCTGTCTTAAATGGATTAGGTCTTGGAAATGTAAAGCTCAAGATTAGTATAAATACACAAACGCTTTCTACACTCATAGCCCCACACTAGGATTTTCTCCTGTATCGTGGGTGCCATGACACACAAAGACGACAAAACAACACAGACCCAGAACAGAAATTTAAACTCATCATTTACATTTCTGTCTGGGCGGGAATCGAACCCGAGACCCACTGCGTGTCAGACCGGTATGGTGACCACTGCGCCACGCGGGTCGTAGTAATAAATATACCTACAGATTATACAATCGATTTACAGCTTGTTTTAGATACGTTATGTGAACGTAGATGACTCTACGTTTTGTAGAAAAAAAACGTAAATTATATCGATTAAAGTAATGTCTCATCATTATCACTATGCATATATTTACTGTCATATGATATCGTAACTATTATATCACATGGCATATAATATTTTGATATAATAGTTATGCTTTAGTTGTAACAAAAATAGGAAGTATATTAGTCAAAAGTTTCAATAAAGTTTTAGTAACAATAAAAACATATTATGTTAAATAATTCAGAAATGTATGTATATACGTGTTTAATATTTAATACAACTTTCACTGTGCGATATTGCGTGATAAAAATACAGTAGGAACATGAACATTAAATTAGTAATCACGTATTTAGCTAGTGTACCGAGCTTATTTCTGCTATCTATCTACTCAAACGGTCTATTCTACGTAGAACATAAAACCTAATGGCTTCCACGCAATGTGTTGGGCCATAAGCAACATGTTGGTAGCAGATAACATGGCCAACAAGAGTTATAGTTGATTGAAGCAAGAGAATACCGCAGTAGAGGAAAACGCTAGTTGTTACGGACACAAAGTTTATTTTGTGTCTTGTCTTAGTTCATATTAATTTCTGTTCTACTGTAGTATTCAATTATGAGTAATTTATAACGTACACGTTATAAAACAATATACAAACACAAACAAACATAACAAACATAAAATACAAACAAACAACATACATATTGTGATGTTATATAGCTGAGGCCTTTCTCAATAAATGGTCGATTCAACGAAAAAAATATTTATTCAATTCGAACCAGCGGTTTTTGGGATTAAATACATAAACAATAAACAAACTCTTTAGCTTTATAATATTAGTATAGAAATATTGATTCTACACCAGTTATATTGCGCTACTTTTTTCAATTATTAGGCATTTATAATGCATATTAGAAATTATCACTAATTATCACTACTATACAGTGAAAGAAAATATCGTGAGAAAACCTCTAAAAATACATGATGTTCTAAAAACTATTCTTTATCATATTGGATCACTAGACGTTATTTATAGTTAACAATCGTAGTATATCATAACGTTGTAAAATATAAAGAAACGTTCTGAAATCATAGTTTACGTTTTATGGCATTTATATAGATAATCAGTTTACCTACTTTTAATTACAATGCCAGAAATTAATTTATTTGTGCATATTAACGAAATAAAGCAATACAATTATTATATTATATGTAGACAATAAAGAAGATCATTAAAATGTTGAGTATTATCCAGTTTATGATTTGCGTTATCTGCGTACTTAGTACAATCTGTTTCAAAGTACATTAAATCTAATGGATTCTACGCAAGTGTCGGCCATAAGCGTTGCTAGTATATAGCTCCTGGGAATAATGGGTCAATCATATCGTTGGTGTCATATCATAAACAATTTATTGCTCATAGATATATAGATCATATTAGCGTTATCTAATAAGAAGACCTCAAAGTTTTTTTTATCACATTCAAGTAACAGATGGGCTTTTAGTCCACCTGATGGTAAGGGGTTACTGCCTCCTATGGACATCTGTAACTAACTTCATATAGAACAGGGGTTCTATCTGAAGACGGTCACAGACGCTTTGTTACTCCTGAGGGTTAAGTGAGCCGTCAACCACACCCTTCCAACGAAACGCGAAAATTGCTTGCTTCACTGTAGAAAGAGGTGTGGCGGTGGTTCTACCACCTGGCAAAAGCACGAGTTTGAGCCTGTTTACTAGGAAATATTGGCAGTCGGAAGGTATACCTAAGTACCTTGGTTCGACCGGGAAGTACTTTAATATGAGGTGACCATCACAGTACTCTGGACTACGATTGACTTCAGATAGAACCCATGTTCTATTTAAAGTTGCTTACAGGTGTCCATGGGCGGCAGTGACTACTTACCATCAGGTGGACTGCATGCCCGTTTGCTACTTCAATCAGATAAAAAAAACTTGATATTTAATAGAAACTGTTCTTTGACCGAGTAGGTTAGGTTAGGTTAGTACCGACACATCTATTTTTAACGAGAAGCAATTCTACGTTTCGACGATCCATTATTTTTTCACATCCCTAATACCTCTATCTAAATCTAATCTCGATCTCAGTAGGTTAGAGGCTCTTGATGACAAACGTGCTACAATCATCATAAATATCATAAACGTGACTTAGTAATGACGTATATGAAAAGAAATAATTTTCTCTATTGAAAATCATAATATATAAAATATGTTTACATACCTTCCGGAATAGACCTGTTTAGAAATACAGGTTTTCCATCAAAGGATTGCAGTTCACCTTTTTTATCAAAATAAACTGTTAAATTCCCCAAATATTTTGTAAACGCAGAAGCTGTAACGACTAACACCTGTAAATTAAAATATTTATATTTTTAAAACATTTGATACTATCATTTTTATTTTCTAGCGTCTTGATTTTAAATCAAAAAACATATCAAAATAATTTTTTAAACAATTGGTCAATGTTGGGTCAGGTCCATCAGATCTGATATGATGGACTTTTCTCGCAAATGTAGATTGGACAGGGCTGATTCAGACTACTTAACTGTGTTTTTTGTTAAAAATATTTAAAATTCCAGCCTTAAAAACGCTTTCTTCACTGGGTGGGTGCAATGAATACACAAACACTCTGGGTGTTTGTGTATCCATTGCACCCACCCAGATCAGAATCTAAACTCATCATTCAGATGTCTGTCTGGCTGGAGATCGAACCCGGAACCCACTTCGTGTCAGACCGGGATGGTGACCGCTCGA
Organism: Cecropterus toxeus; assembly: GCA_018249875.1. NCBI lineage: Eukaryota > Metazoa > Arthropoda > Insecta > Lepidoptera > Hesperiidae > Cecropterus > Cecropterus toxeus. The sequence continues at coordinate 11,719 of DWNE01002495.1, read as the reverse complement.
CCACGCGAGCCGTCAAACAAAATCCATGCAATTCGTTCTATAGCTTATGACAATACTTTCTACATCGCATAGTGGTCAAGGTATATCAAAATAGACAAACTGAATGATTATAAGATATTCGTCATTCCACTATAAATACGGAACCATTGCATTAATACTGAACTGGTTAAGGATTTAAGGAAATTGTAACATACGAATACTTCAAGGCTTATTAAGGAAGAACCTCTATTTCACATTCAAGGTATATTATCGACTTTCCTTAAGATTTGACTGCCTTTTAAAAGTCAGCGACAAGTGTGCGACTCCTACGCATACTAGTGACCATTTTAATCGACCTGCTAACTGATGAGTATGCTTTCTACGGAGAGGTCAAGCTACATACACGATACGGATACGACATTACGTATCCGTTGTAATCATAGTGATTGCAGTAAGCACTAATTAGTTGCGTTTATTCAAACGCAACTAATTAGTGCTTACTAAAACACAAGCGATCGATGCATCTTGTTTAAGATTCAGATATGAAATTAAATTAAATGTCTTTGTTTTGTATAGGCCTATAAGAGCACTTATAAATTGGCAGTTATAAAATTTATTCTTACACTACCACCGGATCGGAATACGACTTCAACTAAGAAGATCCAGCAAGAAACTCCACGAGTGTGTCGTATGTCTTTGTAATAATATGTCGGATTTGTTTTTGTAATATCGTGATGGGTCTCGATATATAGAGGAATTCACAAGAAATGCGCAAGAAAGACCAAAAGGTATATTTAGTCAGTACTATTGAAATATAAATAATTTGCAGTTGCACAACTTGATAATCTTCTTAAGGTCAAATCGCAAAACATTTCTTACATAAAGGAAAAATACTTGTAAAACCTTTTGTAAAGGAGTCACTAATAGGAAACGACAAATCGGATGTCACGGTCCACCAAAAAAATCAAAAGCCGTATTAGATTACATTTTTTGCTATTTCGTAATTTATTCAAAAATGTAAACGAGGTCGTGGATGTTATTTAGGAATTGATGAAGAAAAGAAGTTTGCTGATGAGAAAATTTAAAATCTTGTATTCCTACTAAAGAGCCTATTGTTATATAACCTTCAACCGCCATAAAAACGTAGCTAAATATTCCAAGTTCATGGTTATTATAATAGAAATCGCTTATTTAATTGTTTGAAACAGATTCAAGGCTTCCTTAACTTATAGAGTGACTAAAAACTAAATAATATATTGAAAAATATCGCTCTACATTTTACTCTACAAGCATTAAATTCTTATTTGCCTAGGCAAGTAAGATCATTGAAATTGATCAGTTGTCTTTATAATCGACTCTGAATAAAAAATGAAACACAAAAGAAAATTTTAAATTAATAAATTATTTTTAATTTAAAAAATCTATATGTATAAGTTTTATTTCCATTATAATTACGATAAAGTAACACGATGTACAGTTAATTAGATATCATTAATAAGCGATTAATATACTATAATAAAAAGTAATTACATAATAATCAAGAACGATATTTTATTTTTATTTACTGATACATAATTTAACATTTTAATATTGAAGATTGAGAATTGAATATTTACTATAGCTCTTACCTTATGATCGGTAGATTGAGTTTCAACTAAAACTGGATAGGGCCCAGATATATGTTCCTTACTAGGAGACTCTCCATTCCATAGCAGACTGTGTGAGTGGCCACCCACAATTACGTCTATATTTTCACCAACTGTTTTTGCTATTTCTCTGTAAATTAACGATGACACCTTATATTACTGTTTGTATTTCTTATATTCATCTTTCTGCTACGCTTCATGGACTTGTTAATTTAATGTTGATAGTACTATGTACAGTTTATTCAGTTGTTATATAAGTAACAGTATTGAAACCTTATTAGAGGTCATCGGAAGCATAAGAAATTTCAGATCATCTATATCAATCCATTGGTCGTTTAAATATGCATTGCTTAATAAAGCTCCTTTGAATTGAAGATTTTTCCGGCGTCATGGCTTAAAACCCTTTGTGGCTCGACTTTAGAGACACCATAGATATTGCGGATCTATTTCTGCCTAACAGGTTAGACTTTGCTGAATTATGGCCTAGTGGTGTGGTAAAGGAGACGTACTTATCCGAGGGCTTTTAAGTTAGTACTCAGGGGTAACAACGTATCTATCATCATCGATTAAGTTACTTTCAATCAAATTTCTTTAAACAAAAGTACCAATATTTCCAAAATCAAGCGTATTTTCTATCATACTTAATTCATCATACATTCATTTTTCAGCGTTAGGTTTAAAATTGTCTCCACGTTCTATACAGCATTAAGTCTCTTATGCACTTTCCATAAAGGTTATTGGGAATTATGGCAGCTGTGTCCCATCGTTGCATTTAAATTGTCGATAACTCTCTTAGATATTATAAATTATGATAAGCGTAATAAGCCTGATCGATTTGAGATGAGTGTACCATCTCAATACATAGAAGGTTTTGTTACAAAAAAATACAAATAATTTAGTGAATATTCTAAGCTACAATTATACAAAAAATCGTTAAGGATTCCGGTCTTGGGCATTATGTTGATAAAATATATAGAGCCTAATAATGACTATTCTTATAGTTAAATGAGATTTGTATCTCTCAGTAGAGACGGTAGGTGAAAGATAATATTTACGAATACCTACATATATTTTTTATACCCCGTTTGCTGCTGTCGATGTCAATGCCAATAGAACTGTCTAAGCAAATAAAATCTATTTACACTAGAATAATCTAAATCATAGTGATAAACAGTTTTCTAATTAAGAACGCCTAAGTAAAAGCAATAGATACAATATGTGTATAGAGCTTACTTATCCACTTCCAACCCACAATGAGACAGAACTATGATAATATCAACGCCTTTGTCTGTCAACAATTGGGCCTCTTTGTAAACTACTTGGATTGGATCCAAAATGATCACTCCTTCGGATCTTGATGACAACTGTAAATAAAAATTTCAATAAGATACTCGAATATAAAATGAAATGGAATAAAATATTTTTACATTTCAAGAATCTTTCACCCAAAATCTACTCGTCTTATATACGAGTAGATTAACACACGAGGATACATTACCGTCGTAAAGATGACCGAAGCGAACAGAGCCGCGGGAATAAGCTAGTAATTAATACATTACAGAAGATACATTTCAAATAAAATTATTATGGGAAAGGTGTCGTTATGTTTCTTCGCAAATATGACGACTTAATCAATTGTTTTTTATCTAGAAACAGTTTATTACGAAAACTTATTTTATGGGAAAGCGTTTATAACATTTTACAATGAGTAGTATTTTCCCGCGACATTGCTTGGGCCTTGTTCCCCAGAGTGAAGGGAATCTTATGTATTTATTCAAGTCATACACTACATCTAAGACAAATTTTACCCAAAATCAAAAGTCATTGATACGTTTAAATGGATGTTTGCTTCGTGAAAGCGTAGCATTTAATCTCACAAACATTAATCTTCATAACAGTTGATACTTGTTAAAATTATTTCTTACCATAGTTTCCGGTGTAATTAATCCTATTATACCAATTTGCCTTTCTTTTCTTTTTATTATCACGTGAGGTTTGTACAAGCCATTTAGGGACGGTTCATTAGAAGTATCAATATTTGCTGCTAATACCGGTGCTCGGAGTGCTGCAAGGTACGGTACTATGCCCGCTATTCCATCGTCGAATTCGTGATTGCCAATTGCCTATAAAATATGGTAGTTAGAAAGAATCAAAACGATCATTTTTGTGTTTTCGCTCTTCATTGCACATTAAATTGCACGGTATGGCCGAAGACGAATACGTGAACGTGCAATATACCTTGCAATGTACAGTCAAAATTGTAAACAATTATAGTATTGAGGAAGCGTAATAGACTTGTACTAATGACATTGATGGTAAGTGGTAACTGTTGAGCATCTGTGATCAACCCCAGATAGGATTGGAAAAAGTAGGAATGATTGTTTCTTCTACATCACATTCTTCAGTCCAAAATATAGCAGCTTATCAGTATTGTGATTGATATTTTAGTAGTGTTTCCGGAATCAAACCACAATGGGCGTTACCACAAAAATGTATAAGTATTTGCGTAATATTTTCTTTTGCTCTATTGTACTTTAACTTATTCTACCGCTTTTGCAATTTGTTATGTCAAGGGCTATACAGCAAAGTCACTATCTTCAATTTGTTTGAAATCTTACTGTTATTGTTTATTTTACGTAGATTCTTATAAAGATATATTATTGTTAAAGATAGACTGTTTGTTGTATGTAAGATAATCATAATTATGCTATTTCTTATGCAAATTAGATTCTTTAAAGCGAGCGATGTTCTGATGTTACAAATGACCACAAGCGACGAAGACAACTTCGTATCAAGTGTCCTGTATATTTTATCGCTTCTTATATTGTTAAAAATCGGACAAGTGCGAGTCTAACTCGCGAAAGAAGGGTTCTGTTCCATCATCTATAAAAACGGCAAAAAAACTGGATTTTTTGTATAGGAGCCCCCCTTTAATATATTTTTTATTCTGTTTTTACGCGACACCAGAAAGACAGCGGAGTCTCAGGAATAGGGTTCCGTTTTTACCCTTTGGATACGGTACCCTAAAAGTACGGATTTATTACTTACTTACAATTACGAAAATTACTTACATGAGCATCATTAGGCAACATATTAATGAACTCCTGTGTTACGTTCCATTTTAGCAGCGTATACCAGTAGGACCCTTGGAAAGTGTCTCCAGCATTCAAGAGCAGAGCGCCAGGCTTTTCCTTTAATAGAGCCTGTATTTCATAGTAGAGACGGGCGAACCCGCCCAAACAACTACTGTTGTTCGAAGCGCACATAGGATATGATACTGAAGTCTCTTCGAACCTAGAAATAAATAGAATTAAGTAAATACAATTTGAAAGGTAGAACAAATGTAGTTCGACCGGGGAAATACCACCGTCGCACCTATTTCTAGCTATTTCTAGCTTGAAGCAGTTTTTGGCGTTTGCGTGGAAGGGTGTGGTTGCCGGCTCACTTATATATGAGGCGACCATCTTAGTCCTCGGAAGTAGCAACGCATCTGTGATCGACTTCGGATAGAACCCCTGTTCTATATGAAGTTGCTTACAGATGTCCATGGGCGGTAGTAACCACTTACCATCAGGTGGACTGAATGCTCATTTGCTACTTCGTTGTTACAAAAAAATATAAATATTAAACCAAGTCTATTAAAGACGCCTATTTTTTTAATCCTAAAACCTACTGCGGTAAAATAATGCTTTAAATTTTCGATTCCAAGGGTTTCAAATTTTGAAATCTTTAGCAACGACATTTTGTATATAAATTATTGAAAATTGTTGAAATTTGTGGCGAAAACAATATTTTGAATAAATGTCTCGTCTTGTATAAACACGTTTTCTATACACATACGCTTTCTACACTCATAGCCACACACTAAGATTTTCTCCTGTGTCGTGGGTGCCATGGACACACAAAGACGAATACACAAACACCCAGGCTCAGAACAGAAATGTAAACGCATCATTAATATTTCTGTTTGGCCGGGAATCCAACCCGGGACCCACTGCGCGTCAAACCGGTATAGTGACCGCTCGGCCACGCGGGTCAACAATGTATTAAAATGGAAAAATTAAAAAAAAAAATTCCATTACTAATTAAAACTTACTTTAAATTTCTCTCGGTGTAAAAACATGACCACTACAACTAAACACTTTAACCGTGAAAAATAAAAATCTTAGTAAACAGAAAATACATCGTGAGCGATATTATTAAAATAACCAACAACGTAACAGAAACACAAATGTAAACTTTATTTCTAGACATTGTTAATTGTTAAACCACAAATAATAACTTCAAGCTGATTAAACCTTATCGCCCACCGCGTCTCACGGACAACTAAATACAAATTAAAGGCTGAACAATAAGTAAGCGATATTTTATTGAGTTTCATTAACTTATCAAAAACTAACTGATTTCTCAACTACTGACTGCCTGCACTTCACAGCATTAAAAGTTGAGACGTAATATCTGTCAAAACTGTTATGTAATATAACATAAATGTTTAAGTATCAAATAAAGAAAATATTTAACATAAAGTATTAATAAATAAATACAAAATGAGATGGAGAAGAAATAGTCATTAATAGACTTTTAATTACTAACATATTTCAAGGAAACTACTGCCATCTATCTATCGTCGGTAATAACTTCCGATGCACATGACATATGATGTCTTTAATTAAACATAGATGGCACTAATAGTCGTCTCACCTAATATAAGTCTCCTTTTTTACCTGTTAAATTTTAATTTAAAAAATATTAATAATTGTAATTATATTAACCAATTAACTAATCTTTAATACATAATAAAAATAACAGTTGCGCTGCGCTCGATCCAATTCTATAGAAAATTAATATTGTTTTATTTACAAAATTGTTTCATTAAGTAAATTAACGTGAATAATTTATTTATAACGCATCATTGTTAGGCAATAAATCGACTCAAAAGATGTTAAACATTAAGCACGCTAGATTTTTTTCAAGAACAAACAATAATTAAGTAATTAGCACCGATGCCTTTTTGAATATTTGCATTCGTAATATATAAAGATAAGGTAAACAAGAAAACAAGAGGGCAAAAGTCCTTAAACACCGTTTATACTCTGTTTTTTATTATTATACCTACTATCGATTGACATATAATTTATTATAAATATATTATTTATAATATATTTAACCTATTACTATTTAATTTTAGGCTTGATTAAAAAGTTTTAAACCTGAAGTAATAAAATTTATACCCATAGGTATAAATATTAATAAAGTAAAAATTTAAATATCCGCCAGTTTCGATTTCTATCCTGTGTTAATTTAGGCCATAAAGTGTACTAAATTCTAGCAAAATACGACAAATATTTTTTTGCGTCAAGATGTAACAAACTCATATATCCTCACAAAGTTTCACAAGTCATTTCAATTACAAATATATTTTTATATACACTGATTTTATTAAATGCTGGTCATTAAATGGTCTCATATTTGAAACGCCATTAAAAATTAAAACACGTGCAGTAAAAAGAGAAAGAGATCACTTTCCTTTAAGTGAAATCTTGTGCCCGCTTGACGTCGTTAGAATAAAACGTCAGCATGAAATGCACAAAAAACTGAATAGTATCACACTTCTAAGTCAAGTAACTCGTATAAACCAAAATATGCACATTCATACCGGCTTGGACATCAGAGTCGTTGAATCGATGGATCTTAGCTATGAATTATATTAACAGTACTATCTTATTTAAGATATATTATGTACTATGATAAGAAAATATTTTGTATTTCAATAACGATTTGGTCTCTATATCCCTTGACGAATTTTCAAAACTGTATCAAAGAGTACCATTTTCAACTCAATTTCTAATCGTCAAATAATTATTTTAATAAGTACCCACAACCTTCCGTTAATTTACACGATGAATATTTTAAAAATAGAACAAATAATTATCATTCATATTATATATAATTATTCTTCATTTATTTTGTAAATGTAACGTAACGAAAAATAACTTATATAAAAAAAATATTAAAACGGTACACCAGATTTTACATTAAATTTATATGTTACATTTAAATAAAAAGTATACGATTAACTCATCATCAGCCCATCTCAGTCCACTGCTGGACATAGGCCTCTCCCAAGGCGCGCCACTGAACCCGATCTTCGGCTCTCCTCATCCAGTTACTTCCCGCCGCCTCACGATTAACTCAAATTCATTGAAATAGATAATATCCGTCGTTGTAGAACCAAAATCTTACGTATACAATAAAAGAATATTAGAACTGATAGATTTATAAGTCATACATGAGAAATCATTATTGCAATTGATACTATCGTTTGGAAGTTTATATAAACAACATTTGCAACAAAATATTATTAAACGCGTTACTTATTCGACGCATAATGACGCGTAGATCAAAACAAAAGACAATCAGTTTGTATGATTTCATTTTGACCCACGATAAGATACTATTTGCACATGTCCTACAATATAAGTATAATTACGACAAATTGATAGGTCAATGGAACGTTCGAAGTAAATACATCAATTAACACTTTAGATTAAGAAAAGATCAGTTATGTTTAGGTTTTTTAGTTACGTACTTAGTTTGTTCGTTATTTAATTATTTTATTTTAAAGAATGAAATAACAAACGAGCATGCAGTCCACCAGATGGTAAGTGGGCATTGCCGCCCATGGACATCTGTAACACATAGGACTGGGGTTCTATGTGAAGTCGATCACGGATGCGTTGCTACTCTTGAGGACTAAGATTGTCGCCTCATACATAAGTGAGCCGGCAACCACAACCTTCCGCCGAAACGCAACTGCTTCACGCTAGAAATAGGTGTGGCGGTGGTACCTCCCCGGTCTAAAAACGTTGGCACTGCCACCTTTTAAATTATGTGTTATCAAATAATGTGTGATTTTCTTTACTCTGTTTGTGGTTGTCGGCTCACTTGCATCTGACCACTTACCATCAGTGGATAGCATCCGCATTTACAATTTCAATTTTATATAAAAATACTAAGTAAAAGTAGAGAAGCTTCTAAACTTGATAGCAGGGCAAAGGGTATTCCCTTACGTTATTTTTGTAAGGTCTTCCTAATCGATGCAGCGCCACATCCTTCTTCTGCGATATCAGACGTTTATTGATTATAAGAATGCTCTCATTATGTCGCAAATTCAACAACTAGCGTACTCAATGATGAGTGTTTGAACAACAATGTTGAAGCATCAGTTCACTTATTCTAGATTTGAAAGCAGATTTTGTTTGAACGAAGCCTAACACGATATGATTACTCAAATTGTTTACATAGATCCTAAGTAACTTATGATATTCTAGTTTCACCATCCTAATCCTCAAAAGTTAAACCGTCATTGAAGTAGCATATTAGCATTCAGTCCACCTAGAAAGTGGTTACTGTCGTCCAGTCATCCATGGACGTCTGTAATCAACTCCATGTAGAACATGACTTCTGTCTGAAGCCGTTAGTGGGATGCAATACCTCTTTAGGGCTAAAATTGTCGCCTCGTAAGCCAGCCGGCCTTCCCAGTCTACCACTAAAACGTAGGCAGGTAAAATGCTTCTAGGTAAAATGCTTCCTGCTAGAAACAGTTGTGGCAGTGGTGTTTCTCCAGTCGGACTATGTACGTGTACCTTGCACATGATATACCTTTAAAAATTTACAGATCACTCCAACTGTTTACCTTTAATCTATGATTAATATCTATGTCGTTAAGAAAATCTATCAATTCAGTAAACTGCGGATTGAACCTTGCTAGATAAAGTCTATTATCGACCTTGATGCTCATTCGAACGTTATAAAACATTATTACAGTATACTATAACTAATACATATATTAACTACGGGATCGGTAACAAGTAAAATCTCTAGTGAACATGTTAATTACATTCAAATATTATTAAGATTTACACTTCTCCCAACTGAGCTATCTTGCCCCAATTATGCAAATAAAATTTTCATAGCAAATAATAGTTTCTTACATCTGTTACCAACTGGAGCTTACCTAGCGTGAAAATCATTATAATGTACTATATCCAATCTGTAGACATCGTTCAAAACACCACCACTAACGAGATTGTCTAAAAAAATCCATATAAACAGTACGCACGCACGCATTATGAATATCAATCGGAATAATGAACAGAAATAAATAAAATCGCACAAGTTATCACATCATCGAGGTAATTTGTCACGGATTGGTCTGACGCCGGCGTCAGAGTTGACTGTTTCGACTGAACTACGATCAGTTACGTTATTTGAGGCTTCTGAATGTAACCGCTCATGGTTACGACGTCATTGTCAGTCAATTGTTCAAGATTTCAAAGCCAAATTCCTGTGCGTCTGTGGTCGCTACAACACCAAGAAATAACTCTCGCAAAGTTATTTATGTACATAATTATTTAATTACCGTGTTTACAGATTAATGTACTGATAAGGCGAATCTGTTGTATATACATTAGCATGTTTTTGTATTGTTTTAATCTTAATCAGTACGTTCATTTGCATAATTATAAAAGTTAGTGTCGTTGTACTTATTTCCGTGTCTATATCATTTGATTTTTTTTATTTTACTTTCTTTCACTCATAATGAAGTCTCTTACAGCATTTATTTTTCTACACAATCTGTAGCAATATTATCAACACGTATTAAACCAGAGGTTCCAAGACTTTTTTCCTCCATTTCTACGATATTCCCAAAATCTAAATGGACAACCAAAAAAACAGGTCGCTCAACCTTTTTTTTGGAACGAGGAGGAAACTTTCAAAAGATACCCGACACCGTGTAAGCAACGCCGGGTTATTGGAATTTTCACTGCAAAAGTTGGCCGTCTCAGCGCTGCTTAGTGGACTCCAGTATCTCCATCGTTTACGAGGTCACGCGACCATACACGCCGCCGTCCTTTCCAGGGTCGTTTAGCTGTACGGCTCGAGGTCCTACTCTTGCCCGTAACCCCGGAAGCCTCCTTTTAGTCGCCTTTTACAACAGGCAGGGGACACAGTAGCCCTATTCTGGTACCGGATCTACAAGGTCGATAAATCTAATCTAGCTTATAGCCTTTGACACCTAGTTTCTCTACGATTTGACGACAAAAACATCATATCTATCTACCTACACTGATAGTTGAAGTAAAACCAAATTTTTTTGTTCTTCACTATCGTAAGTAGATAAATTTTCGTGGGCCCCCATTTATTGTTCCGAAAACTTCTCACACAACACAATACAAGACTCTCATCGGGTCTCTAGTTGCCCCTCTGGGATCACCTGGACCACTTTGGGAACTAAGGGTATAGGCAATACGCTAGACGTCTCCGCTATAAACTAGGTATTTTTTACTCAAAAAAAACTTCCGATTTCCAGTTCCAGTGAAGTAAGGAGACATTAAACTGGCTGCTATTAAAATAATTCTAAACCTCACAAATAATAATATTATAATGCTGCAACGAACGTTATTACTCGTATAACACCGCCCCTGTTTATTATTGTAAATAAGTATTGAACAGTATTGGAGTATAAGGAAAATACTTGCACACAAACTGACCTGCAATTACATCCGTTTGCACCCATACGTAGAGATTTTAATTTTTTACAAGGAAACATGTTTATGTTTCCTTGTTAAAATTTAAAACTTATTTGGTACAGACTAATCTACTTTAAATATTGTAATTGTAATTATTGCGCGAAATGTCTGAGTTCTATTCAACATGTTTATTGCTGATCTAGAAAAATACGGTGTATTATATATATAGTATATATAAAGTATGCAATCTATTAGGAATCCAGTTAAGGAATGATCCTTAACTGAATCCTCATGAGTTTGAATTCCTCATGCTTCGCATTGAACCATACATGGTGGCGCCGTTTAGGGGAGGCCTATGTCCAGCAGTGGACCTCGAAAGGCTGATGGATGAATGAAATAAGTTATATCAATGCAAAATTTTTCGTAAATTGGACCAGTTTTTTTTTTTGTAAAGTGGGTAATCCTCATGGAAACCCAGCCGCTTGGGGCAGCAGCTGGGTTATGCCGGACTCTTACCGGCTAAACCCCCACTGTGTTTTCTCCTCGCACCGTACGGCGGGA